>CM040128.1:141721696-141974790 GCA_022559845.1 Amorphophallus konjac | reverse complement strand
CCAAGGTGAAACCTGCGGGTCTACGACTCAGGTACTTCCACGCCGAGAAGTTGGTCCCTCTTTCTGTTAGTCTTTTGTTATGTCCAGCCAAACAACCGTTGATTTCAGAGGACCTTCTTCAAGGTTGTTTCGTTGAAACTCAGGAAAGATTCCAATCACGTAGTGTTTAAAAAACGTGTCTCATCACGCCTTGGCATCCACTTTTCAGTCCATTCTCCACTCCACTTCATTACACATCTATTTCATTCCACTCCGCGCCATTCCCCTGCAAAGTAGACGCCAAGGCGGGGCAGCTGTAGACACGTCATTTTAGCACTATGCTGAGCAGATCCCGTATTACACTAAGACGCCCGAAGTGGCTCGCACGGTTAAGTTAGTCGAGTGACCCCCTTTTTTTTTTATCTGATAAACCTCAATTGTCGTTTCTTAATGAGACTCCTGCTAATGGGCTTGTGGCTATCTCTTTCCTGTACAAAATTAAAAAAAAGTGTTAATGGGCTTGCCCCAATTCTTAAAACTCTAAAACAAATGGGGGAACAAATAAGGATTCTAATGGGCTTGGCCCGTTCTTGTCTAAATAAAGTAAATCAATTTTTATGGGCTTGGCCCATTTTCCCCTATATATATAAATAACAAGAGAAAATAATAATATATATATATGTTAAATAGGTGTGGCCCATCATTTATTCCTTATAAATAAATACATATATATATATTGATAAAAATAATAAATTTTAATAGTTTGGGCCCAACATTTAATAAAAGAAAGAATATAATAAATTTTTTAGCTACCCCCCCCCATTCTTCTCGGATCTGGTCCCCAATCAAAACATACACACATACCCCCCCCCCCTTTTTGCATGAACCCACGGCAGCCACCTCCACTCTTCACCCTCTGCCCATACCCACTTTCTCAACCCACTCCCACCTGCAACTTCCTCTCTCCCTCTCTACACCGGCCACCGTCTCCATCTCCACAGCCGTAGCCACCCTCCACCATCGCCCTCTCTCTCTCAAGCTCACTGCACCCGACACCACCGTCCATCCCTGTCGCCCACGCCGGAGCATCCCTCCACCTCGCCATCTTCACCCTGCTAACAGCCACCACATAAACCACCTCCACCGTCTCCCCTCCCTCCTTTTTTCTTCCCATTCCCTGCTAAGTTTCACCTCCAGCCACCCCCACTGCCATCATCCCCACATGGGTACGTGTCTGTGAACGTATGCAAGTGTTGATTTGAAGTGGAAAAGAGACTTTAAAGCAGTCGTTCTGCTGTGCTGCGTGCCTGGTTCATCCTCACCTTACCGGAGAAGCTCATCCAAAGCCCATCATCCATATCTGAATAAGTTTTCTCCCCCCTTGTTGTCTGGTTTTCATTCAGTTAGTTACATATGCATGCATTACTTGTCGTTCATATAGTGTCTCTCTTCCTGAGAGACCCCTCTTTGTTCATTCATCATATCATCTACCTACCTTTTCATGTCTAAAAGGGGTTTTTAAATACTACCAACCAGGTTAGTGTTCTCTTATGCTATCCTCAATATCAGCTTCTAAAGAATTGATGCTACACCACCGTCGTCCTTATCTCGTTGTTGTTTCTCTTCATTTGTTTTCCGTGCAGGGTTAACCAGTCGGGGATCCCGCTTCTTCCGTCAACCAAAAGAGTAGGAGGTCATCCCTCCTTTTGAGGTACCCGGCTATTGTCTCTCTCATCTATCCTAATTCTTTCCTTCATCATTATTATTTGTTGTTAAATTCCCATCTTCATCCTCCTTTACGTTTCGTTTAACAATAAGTCTATCTCCTCTCCCTTATTAGTATTATATATCGTTAAAACTCCATCTCCGTTCTTCTCTGTCTTATCTAAAATAAAATTTTCATCCTGTCTATATTTTCTTAGTATTCTTTTCCTATAACGTACTACCTTATTCTACCATCTATCACCCGATTTCTCTCTTTGCTCTCTCATCTTTCTCTTAAAAAGATATAAGAACATAAAAATAATAAAAGCCACAAAACCCCCAAAAAAATATATAATAACAAAAAGTAAAACAAAAAAAAGGGATAATAAAATCTGGGTAACCAAAGAAGGCCCTCTTCGTCGGCCGGCCGACTAAAGAGGAAGAGAGGACCCGCACTGCTCCCGCTTCAGCGGTCAAACGCGATCAGACATTCCCTGTGGGGCTCTCAGCCCCTGGCGATCACATCCCCTTCCCACTTTCTTTCCTGTCAATTTTCTCTTTTGTTTAAATCCTGCGACGGAAGTCATTCCTCACGAAGGTGTACGTGACGGAAGTCATTCCGCGCGAAGCCTTTTTCATTCTGTCATTTTATTCCCTTGATTTTTGTCTAAACCCTGCGACGGAAGTAATTCCTCGCGAAGGTGTACGTGACGGAAGTCATTCCTCGCGAAGCCTTTTTTTTATTCTGTTATTCTATTTCTTTAAATTTTTGTCTAAACCCTGCGACGGAAGTAATTCCTCGCGAAGGTGTACGTGACGGAAGTAATTCCTCACGAAGCCTTTTTATTCTGCCATTTTATTCCTTTGATTTTTGTCTAAACCCTGCGACGGAAGTAATTCCTCGCGAAGGTGTACGTGACGGATGTTATTCCTCGCGAAACCTTTTTCATTCTGTCATTTTATTTCTTTAAATTTCTGTCTAAACCCTGCGACGGAAGTAATTCCTCGCGAAGATGCACGTGACGGAAGTAATTTCTCGCGAAGCCTTTTATTATATATATATTACAGTAAAAACCCCGCGGAGAGTAATATCTCGCGGTGGTCTTATGTATATATACTCATGTTTATTATCTATATTGCAATAAAAACCCCGTAAGGCCAATGTCTCGCGGTGGTCCTAATACGTACATATATATTCATTAGTGTTGATATTACTGCATCACTGTTAGAACCCCACAAAGATCAATGTCTTGTGGTGGTATGTCTTGGTTCGTATTGTCTTTGTAATTTTCTGGAGAACGATACACCGCTGCAGTTTCTGAGTCTTCGTACCTCCCCATTTCTGTTACTTAGATTCTCGGATTTCCTGGTATATGGAAAACTGCTCGTGGAACGGTAAGTCACGCTTACCGGGAAGGGGTTAGTTTGCGCGAGAGGGTCTTCCGACCCCTATCTCCACCACGTACCGGAGTTCGTTTCACATCCTTCTTTCCTTTCTCTCCTTTATGTTCTTTCTTATCTTGAGTTGACCTCGTCATTTCCATCTCTTAGGACAGACGAGGGTGGACGTCCCTTGCCGTCTCCACCTCTCTGGCAATCACCTTTTCATCATTACTTTGCATCATTATTTCTTTTCTTCACAAGGGTGGACGACACTCTTTTACCGTCTACATGTACCAGGCATACTTATGAAGCTTGCCTCCTCACCCCACTGAAAGATCAGGAAGGATGGCAGACGAAGCCCATAAAGAACAGAAGAAAGACTCATGCAGCCAGCACCAGTGGGGCAACTATTCGGGGTGTCACCCCAAGGCCTGAGCCGCCTCCAGTAAAGCCAGTATGGCATACAGCTGAGACCGGACCAGTCATCCGGATCCCAACTCACAACTGGAGGAGACAAACTCCCCTACCTGCACATAAAGAAGTAAGTCCTGCAGCCAGGCGTCTACAGTAGTATATCGATGAGCTCGATGAATATGAGCAGAAAAAGCCCAAAAACCTGCTGATAAAAGACTGTATACTCTGGGAGCAGCTCGAAGAATTGAAAGTTAAGAGCAACCAGAGGCAGAACAAGAAAAAGCTGAAATGAGCCCTTCTGGGGGCAGAGCCAGCAAAGCCAAATTCCCAGAAGAAGAAGAGACGGCCCAAGTCCAAAAGGGGAAAGAAAGTCACGACAGTACAATGCAACACTCTGTCGGTACTCTTTTCCTTGCCCGGGGAGAATGATGAGGATGAAGCATCAAATGCCCCGCTAGAAGCCAACCATGCTGAGGCCTCTACCTCAGCCCATGCAACACGTTCTGGGAAAAGATGGGGGCGCCCGCCACCAGCTAATCCTAATATTATATTCAGAGGGGAGCAACCCTATCAGATCCCCGAGCCAGAGGTACGAGGTGTCCAGGTTCCTCCCCCTGCCAGCTTGTACCAAGAAAAGGAAGAGGCTCCTTCATTCCTGGAATTCTTGTCCAGTTTGGAAAATGAACAGTTGGCTCACACGGCCCAGCTAAAAACAATAAATGCCAGCAGACTGCAGTTAGAAGCAGAAGCAACATGAAGAAAATAAAGGAAGTAACCCTCTAGCAGAAACAGGGGTCGTTACTACGGAAGAAGCCTCCCGGGAAACCGATCAAGAGGGTAAAACCGGCACTGGGCAGCAAAGGCCACAGGCGCCACATGAACCTCCAAGACCCCGTTGGGTGGAGGAGATGAGACTGTCTAACGTCCGGGTGGGCAGCCGGATCATGAAAATGCTGAAGAAGCTCCCTACCAGGTTCTCCATCTGGGAAATCCTCTCTCTGAGTGAAGAGGCTCGCCGAGCCATTATTGATGCCTTGCAGTCGCCGGCACAGTATGAAGCACTCTTGACAGAAGTGAATTCTGGTCCATCAGTCACATTCACAGAGGATGATATGCTAATCCCAAATTCCGGCCATAACAGACCGCTGTATATGAGGGGTTCCCTGAACTGTCAGCCGATAAGCAGAATACTGATAGATCCCGGGGCTGCTGTGAACATTCTCCCATACCGCATCTATCAGAAATATTACTTTGATCTGCAGCTCACCAAGGTCAGAGACATGAAGATTGCAGGATTCAACCAAAAGTGTGAGACACCTCTTGGGGTAGCTGATTTCAACCTCACATTGGGAGACCTCACTACAGTGGTACGATTCTATGTGATCGACTCCAACACCACGTATAAGCCCTGCTGGGGAGACCGTGGCTGCATGAATATCAAATAGTGCCATCCACGCTACATCAGTGCATCAAATACTGCCATGAAGGAAAAGAAGAGAGGGTGTTTGCGGATCTGCATCCTTTCGAAGTGTTCGAGTGCCATATGCTCGATGCATCCTACTATACCGAGGTGTCGCAAAAGTGCGAAAGGAAAGAGGCTGTGGTCAGCCAGAAAAAGCCCGCGACAGAGGCAAGGAATTGGTCTCCACCGCCACCAAAAGGCTATATTAAAAAGCATGAGGTATCTCACATCTCTTATGCCGGTGACTTTGCTCGGATTACCCCTCATAGCGTCCACCCGGATAATGTCGATTAAGAAATGAAGCAAAAGTACACTCAGGTGGAGGTGCCACAAGGTTTATTTAAACCCATCGTCAGCCTTGAGTACCAAACGGTGCTACCACTGAAGACTATGGAAATCCCTCGCTTCTGCGAGCCTCCTATTATATTCTACACCGTGGAGCCAGTCGAAGAAGATGATCAAGACTGTATGGCCCCTGAAGAAGCTGCAAACCGGATGGTACCGATTAAAGGCTTGGATTATACTACCCAACGGGTTTCACAAATGTTCTCCAAGATGCAAATGCCATCAATGCAGCCTGCTGCTCAGAAGAAGGCATTCAAGGAACTGTGGGATCCGCCTCGAGATAGTAAAGAACTGAGGAAGATCACTCAACACCCAGGATTGGGTTATACCCTCCAAGAATACTATGAGGCTGAGGTAGACGTCATATCTGTCTCCTACCAGCATGACGATCCTCCCGAGGTAGGATATGACAAATACCCCTCGGAAGATGAAGAAATCATTTATCAATCCATAATAAGCAATGAAGCCTCAGACAACCTGCCAGAAACAGAGACATCTGATGAGACAAAGAAAGCTTGGTACTGGGAGGACCTATCTTCCAAAGAGGATCTGTTCCAGGCTGAAGCAAAATTTGATACGGGAACCCCGGATGAAGATCAAATAGCTAGGGAGCTGGAGGAGTGTCTGGAGTTCGGGCGCATCCTAGAAGAATTTCGGGCTCTACAGAATGATGACCTTTCAGGGGAGCCCACATTAGAAGAGCCTCTCAGGACGGAGGAGTCCACTTCTGAATTTCCTGCTGAACTAGCCTCGTCCTCGGGACAGACTGAACAGAATCCGGTAATATTGGCCCTATATGATGCACCAGCATCCGCTGATGACCAGTATGATGAAGCAGAGGAGCATGAAACTGAAGAAGATTATATCCCGGGAGGCTTCATTGATTTGCAAGAAGCCCCGCCCGAAGTCGAAGACGGAGGCCAAGCCACCGTCGATGAGCTGATAGAAATAAATTTGGGATCCGCAGATCAGCCAAGGCCGACATTCCTCAGCGCACTGCTGGAGCCAGATGTCAGGGAACAATATATACAGTTCTTGAAAGAATTCTGAGACTCTTTTGCATGGACATATGATGAAATGCCAGGACTGAGCTCTGATGTGGCACAGCACCGATTGGCAATAAACCCAGAGGCTAACCCTGTAAAGCAGCCTTCCAGGAGAATGCGTCCTGAATTGATAAACCAGATTAACAAAGAAGTTGACAAGCTGATTGAGGTAGGCTTTGTCGAAGAAAACCAGTATACTACATGGCTGGCCAATATAGTGCCCGTAAAGAAGAAGAATGGGCAGATTAGAATATGTGTTGATTTTCGGGACCTTAATAAGGCTTGCCCGAAAGATGATTTCCCAGTGCCCATCACTGAGGTGATGATCGATGCGACTACTGGTCATGAAGCCCTGTCATTCATGGATGGATCATCCGGGTACAACCAGATTTGGATTGCTGAAGAAGACAGAGTGCACACTGCATTCCGCACTCCGAAGGGAATATTCCACTACAAAAGAATGCCGTTTGGCCTTAAGAACGCCGGCGCTACTTACCAAAGAGCTATGACAAAGATCTTTGATGACCTGCTCTTCAAAAAGGTAGAGTGCTACATTGATGATCTGGTGGTAAAAATCAGCAAAAGAGAAGATCATTTGCAAGACCTAAGGATAGTATTCCAGAGGTTGCGCAGATATGAACTCAAGATGAATCCTATGAAATGCACCTTTGGCGTGTCTAGTGGAAAATTCCTCGGATTTATTGTCCGGCATAGGGGTATTGAAATTGATCCATCCAAGATTAAAGCTATTCAGGAGCTCCCTCCACCAAGGAATCTGCACGAGTTGAGATCTCTGCAAGGGCGCCTGGCTTATGTCCGACGATTTATATCAAATCTGTCAGGACGATGTCATCCCTTTCACAAGCTCATGATGAAAGATGTATCGTTCCTCTGGGACGATGGATGTCAAGAGGCCTTTGAAAAGCTGAAAGAATATCTTAAAACCCCTCCGGTGCTGGGGGCACCCATTAAGGGCAGGCCCTTGATACTATATATCGCAGCCACATACTGTTCCCTGGGGGCAATGCTGGCACAGATAAATGAGGAAGGCAAAGAACAAGCCTTGTACTACCTAAGTAGGAGGCTGATGAGAACTGAAGAAAGCTACAGCTACATAGAAAAGACCTGCTTGGCACTAGTCTTTGCTGTCAAAAAGCTCCGACACTATATGTTGTCCCATGAAGTCAGATTGATATCTGCAGCAGATCCACTCAAATACATATTGACTCAACCAGTACTGAAAGGCCGGTTGGGCAAATGGGCAGTAATTCTGATGGAATTCGATATCACATATATACCCCAGAGGGCAATAAAAGGACAGGCCGTGGCTGATTTCTTCGCGGAGCATCCTGTGCCGGAGAATGATATGTTGGGGACTGAATTACCCGATGATGAGACACTCGAGGCCTGTCAAGCTCAGCCAGTTATGTGGCAACTGTTCTTTGATGGAGCATCCAGAACGGAGGCAGATTCCGATGGAAAGACCAGAATACGGGCTGGAGCCGGTATTGTGCTGAAATCACCAGAGGGGGAGGTTGTGCATACTTCATGTTCTATAAACAAGCCATGCACCAATAATGAAGCCGAATATGAAGCTCTGATAATCGGACTCAATATCAGCCTCAACATGGGTATCCAAATGCTTCAGGTATTCGGGGATTCGATGTTGATAATAAAACAAGTCCAAGGGGAGTTCGAAGTGCGAAAGCCAGAATTAAATCCCTATCACCAGAAAGCTGTACGTCTCATGGCAAAGTTCTATCATATTGAACTCAAACATGTGGGCCGTGGACATAATGCCCAGGCTGATGCACTGGCAAAGCTGGCCAGCTCACTAGCAGTCCCGCCAGATGAAACATTGAACATTGTTGTTATAAACCGGCGGCAAGTCCCCAGTATGCTAGAAGGGTGCCCCGAAGAGGAAGAAGTTGCCACTATCAGCACAGTACAGGCGTCTGATTGGAGACAGCATTTGCTACAGTGGTTTCTGCACCAACAGCTGCCACAAAAAGGGAGGAAAAGATGAAACTCCTGAGAATCAAAGATTCCTATGAATTCAGAAATGGAACTTTATTCTGAATAATGGCGGATGCACGTAAAAAGATTCTACTCCGCTGCCTGTCCACTGAGGAAGCTTGGCAAGCGATGAAAGAAATACACGCTGGGACAGCAGGCGCCCACCAGGCTGGCCCCAAAATGAAGATAGAAATCAAGAAGCTGGGCTACTATTGGCCTACCATGTTTGAAGACTGCTGTAAATTTGCAAAGTCATGCCAGAAGTGTCAGGAGCATGCTACCGTGCCTAGAAGGCCACCTACAACTCTGCACCCTACAGTTCCTAGCTGGCCATTTGCACAATGGAGAACTGATGTAGTCGGGCCACTGCCGACTTCCTCGGCCGGTCATAAGTACATATTGCCCATGACAGATTACTTCTCCCGATGGGCGGAAGCTGTAGCATTAAGAGAAGTGACTGGTGAACTGGTCGCCAGATTTATCAAGCAGAATATTATCTTCCGGTTCGGGATCCCCAACCGAATAATATCTGATAATGGAAGTCATTTCAGAAATCAGAAAATCTACGGCTTGCCGAGAAGTATAAGGTTGAATGGAGAACCTCCACTCCCTACAATCCCCAGGCAAACGGATTGGCAGAAGCTTTTAACAAGACTTTGTGCACCTTGTTAGCCAAGGTTGTCAGTTCTAATAAAAAGGACTGGGAAGAAAAGATGTATGAAGCTCTGTGGGCATACCGCACCGTCTTTAAGACACCTACAGGGTGCTCACCATACTCATTGGTATACGGCTCGGAGGCAGTGGTTCCACTAGAGCTGGAAGTCCTGTCACTCAGAGTGTCAATCCAACATGGGCTGACCCGTGGCGAACAAACAAATGCTGAAAGAAGGTTAGAAGAACTGACTGAATTGGAAGGGAAGCGCCTCCAAGCTCAGAAGAATATCCAAATGTATCAGGCCCGCATGGCCACTGCATTCAATAAACTCGTAAGAGGACGAGAATTCAAGAAAGGTGACCTCGTCATGGTCAAGAAAAAAGAAGTCATGGCGTCCAACCCAAAAGGAAAGCTGAATGCTAATTGGGAAGGTCCTTATGTGATACAAAGGGTCTACGAAGGAGGGGCCTACGTAGTTGTTAACCATCGAGGGGAAATTCAATTCTCGCCACTCAACGGTAAACACCTCAAGCTGTATCATGCTGCACAACCAATATTCCCCGAGTAATCGGGCCAAAACACCCTTTCCTTGGCTTAGTGGCATCCTGCCCTAGCCGAGATACACCCTTTCTTCGGCTTAGTGGCATCCAGCCCTAGCCGAGATACACCTTTTCCTTGGTCTAGCGGCATCCAGCCCTAGCCGAGATACACCCTTTCCTTGGCTTAGTGGCATCCCGCCCTAGCCGAGATACACATTTTTCTTGGATTAGTGGCACTTAGCCCTAACTAAGCTACCCTTTCCTTGGTCTAGTGGCACTCCGCCCTGATCGAGCTACCCTTCCTTGGTCTAGTGGCACTCCGCCCTAGCCGAGCCACCTTTCTTCGGCTTAGTGGCATCCAGCCCTAGCCGAGATATACCCTTTCCTTGGTCTAGCAGCATCCCGCCCTAGCCGAGCTACACCCTTTCTTGGTATAGCGGCACTCCGCCCTAGCCAAGCCATCCCTCATCATGATCTAATGGCATTCCGACTTGTCACCCTCCCAAAAAAAGAGGGGAAGAGAGAGTAAAAGAATGAAAAATAAATAAAAAAGATGGGGTTAAAAATAGAGATACCCCGCCGGTCTTGTTCAGGTTTTCTGAGCAAGGGCAAAAATGGCTAAAACCTAGCTGTGGTGAAAACCCGAAAGGGCACTTCAGGCAAAATCGGGTACCCCGCCACGTGAAAACCCGAAAGGGCGCGTGGGCAAAACAAGAGGGGGCTGGCCCCGGTGAAAACCCGAAAGGGCGCTTGAGTCAGTAACGTGGTGATCCTAAAGAAGCCTCACCTCCCGCCATAAACCTCTCGTCGATCGATCGGCACCTTACCCGATCAACGATCAAACCCACCCAGTATAGACCCTACGTCTGACCTGATAAAACCCTCATACCTTGTCCAAAGTCCCGCCATGGCGAAGTTCACCGTTGATCGATCGACATCCTGCCCGATCAATGATGAAACCTATCCAGTTTAGACCCTACGTCTATCCTGATGAAACATATGAAATCTTTGCATTGGTATAAACCCAATACCGATGATGAAACCTGCTGTTGATCGACCGGCGCACTGCCCGATCAATGATGAAACCTATCCAGTTTAGACCCTACATCTATCCTGATGAAACATATGAAATCCTTGCATTGGTATAAACCCAATACCGATGATGAAGCCTGCTGTTGATCGATTGGCACCTCGCCCGATCAACGATAAAACCTATCCAGTTTAGACCCTACGTCTATCCTGATGAAACATATGAAATCTTTGCATTGGTATAAACCCAATACCGATGATGAAACCTGCTGTTGATCGATTGGCGCACTGCCCGATCAACGATGAAACCTATCCAGTTTAGACCCTACGTCTATCCTGATGAAACATATGAAATCCTTGCATTGGTATAAACCCAATACCGATGATGAAGCCTGCTGCTGATCGATTGGCACCTCGCCCGATCAACGATAAAACCTATCCAGTTTAGACCCTACGTCTATCCTGATGAAACATATGAAATCCTTGCATTGGTATAAACCCAATACCGATGATGAAGCCTGCTGTTGATCGATTGGCACCTCGTCCGATCAACGATAAAACCAGCCCAGTTTAGACCTTACGTCTATCCTGATGGAACCTATGAATTCCTTTGCATTGGTATAAACCCAATACCGATGATGAAACCTACCTTTGGTTGACGGGCTCGCTGTCCGATCGGCAAAGAAATTGGGCCGGTTTAGACCTTATGTCTGTTCCGACTAGATCTGCATATCTCTTTACGTCTTGCCATGATGAAACCTGCTGCTGGTTGATTGGCACACTGCCCGATCAATGATAAAACCTATCCGGGCTAGACCCTATGTCTATCCTGATGAAACATATGAAATCTTTGCATTGGTATAAACCCAATACCGATGATGAAATCTGCTGTTGATCGATTGGTGCACTGCCCGATCAATGATAAAACCTTTCCGGGCTAGACCCTACATCTATCCTGATGAAACATATGAAACCTTTGCATTGGTATAAACCCAATACCGATGATGAAACCTGCTGTTGATCGATTGACGCACTGCCCGATCAATGATAAAACCTGTCCGGTTTAGACCTTACGTCTATCCTGATGAAACTTACGAAATCCTTGCATTGGTATAAACCCAATACCAATGATGAAACATGCTGTTGATCGATTGGTGCACTGCCCGATCAATGATGAAACCTATTCAGTTTAGACCTTACGTCTATCCTGATGAAGCCTATGAAATCCTTGCATCAGTATATACCTAATATCGATGATAAGAGCAGCCACTAATGAAGCAGCACATCGCCTGATCCGTGCTAAAATCCCAATTCAAATATATATATATATATATATATATATAAGGATGGGGTTAAAAATAGAGATACCCCGCCGGTCTTGTTTAGGCTTTCTGAGCAAGGGCAAAAATGGCTAAAACCCAGCTGCGGTGAAAACCCGAAAGGGCACTGCAGGCAAAATTGGGTACCCCGCCACATGAAAACTCGAAAGGGCGCGTGGGCAAAAGTAAGAGGGGGCTGGCTTCGGTGAAAACCCGAAAGGGCGCTTGGGTCAATAATGTGATAATTCGAAGTTCCATGCCAACCGGCACGCTACCTTTACCTCCCCTTCACTGATGAAACCTTCCGTCGGTCAGTTGGCTCCATTCCCCACCGATGATAAAACCCTTCCGGGGTAGACCTTACGTCTACCCTGATGAAATCTACATACCCTCTTTCAAACGTCCCACCGACAATGAAACTCATCACCATTCTGATGAAGCCTGTCCAGCTCAGACCTCACGTCTGTCCTGATGAAACCTACGCATTTCTTGGCAAGTCCCACCTACGATAAAACCTGCTGGAATAGACCTTACGTCTGTCCTGACGAGACCTACACCTTTACGTACGTTCCACCGTTGATCGATTGGTACCTTGCCCGATCAACGATGAATCCCTATCCAGTTTAGACCTTTCGTCTATTCTGATAAAACTTATAAATCCCTTTGCATCGATATAAACCCAATATCGATGATGAAACCAACTGTTGATCGATTGGCACCTTGCCCGATCAATGATGAAACCCTATCCAGTTTAGACCTTTCGTCTATTCTGATGAAACTTATAAATCCCTTTGCATCGATATAAACCCAATATCGATGATGAAACCAACTGTTGATCGATTGGCACCCTGCCCGATCAATGATGAAATCCTATCCAGTTTAGACCTTACGTCTATTCTGATGAAACATATGAAATCCCTTTGCGTCGATATAAACCCAATATCGATGATGAAACCCGCTATTGATCGACCGGCACCTTGCCCGATCAATGATGAAACCCTACCCAGTTTAGACCTTACGTCTATTCTAAAATCCCCCTTGCAACGATACAAGCTCAATATCGATGATGAAGTCAACCGTTGGCTGATCGGTACATCACCCGGCCAATGATACAATCTGTCCAGTTCGTACTTTATGTCCATTCTGATGAAAACCACATATCCTTTTCAATGTCCCACCTGCAATAGTCTCTATCCAGCCTAGACCATACGTCTACTCTGATGAGACCCCGTCATTTGCATTCCGGCAAATCGTCTCCCTTACGACACACATGGCCAATAGGACGTTTGCTGCCACCAACAAAATTTGGTTCAAGCACCTCCTCGGATGCCGTCACGCGGTGGAGCGAGTTCCCCATCCTTTCTCTGAAGGGGTGGACGCTCTCCTGCCAAGGTACGAGCCATTCGCATGAGGGATTGTCAAAACCGCTACCCCACCTTCCAAAGTGATAAAACCACATGCAGAATAAGATGGAGACGCATGAAGTCAAGAGATTCCTTTCCATTAAAAAGGAAGTACATAAAGGGCCCCGAGGGGACATCACATCACAAAAGAGAACAAAAAGAAAAAGAAGGGATAGACAATTTATGGCCGCCGGAATATATCTTCGAAGGCCAGAAAACCCACATAAGGAGCGGCCCCCAGCTCATGAAGGCGCGCCTCCCCCTCCTGAAGTCCAATGGACATGTCTTGGAGAGACATCACTCGTCCCTCCAGCGAGGTTACCTCCTCTTCGGACCGCGGCCGGATAAAGGATAATTGCTGCAGTTCGGCTCGAAGTCCAGAGAGCTCCGTCTCCAAGATGGCCATCCGGTCCCGCACAGCTTCTTCCCGCTGAATAGCACCCTGTAGCTCGGCTCGGCATTCATCAAGCATAAGCGTCAGCTTCCCCAGCTCAGATTTATATTCTGACCTCTGCAGCTTCAACGCCGTTAGCTTATCAACCATGGTCCGTGCTAGGAAGTCTCTCCGATGCACGAATTTCAGTAGAAGCAGCACCCGCTGAACCCATATGTCCAATGGGCAGCCCATGGCCTGCAAGCCAGTGGTGAAGCGATTGGCGATTTCCTTCAGTTGCAGATACGTCAAGCCAGCCTGGGATTCTACCAGCTGACGTAGCATGTCCAGATGCTGCCAGACAAAGTTGTCAGAGGAAGCGAAGCCGAAGGAGGCAGAGGGGACGACTTCAAAGGTCACCTCGCCATCGATATCTTTTCACAATGCAACGTCCGGCTGAGAGGACGAAGACGGCAGATCTGCTGTAAGGGCTGGCCAGTCCTTTTCTGTGCTCTCCTGCTGAGCTGAAGATTCCTCCCCTATCGCTGTATCGGAAGCTATGGCTTGAACATCTACAGGGGGAGAATCGATGAAGGATGGAGCTGCCTCTTCATGAGTCTCTTGAATAGGGGCTTCATCTTCAGCTGCTCTTCCTGGTGACAGGGAAGGAGCTGCTATAGTCGGAGAAGGCAGAAGTCCAGTCTCTATAGCCACTATGGCAAGGACTGCTGAATCGGGCGCAATTGACATTACTGCGGCCGGTATAAAAGTGGAGCTTCTAGATGGATCAGCTTCGGCTCTGAAATATGAAGCCCTGATAGGAATGCAACTCTCTCCCGAGGCCCCTAAGTCCAACGATGCTAAATCCGTCGAAGACTGTATCCGCACTGGCACAGGGCGAATGACCTCAGGGACTCCCATGCAAGTTAAAGGCAGAAAAGGGACAATAGCCCAGTTTGTAGAGGAAATGTCCATGATAGCTGCGGTTGTGTCTGAGCTAGCAGTGGCAATGCCCTAAGACCAAAGCAAAGCAACTTTCAGCACTAGATGAAAGAAACAGATGAAGCAACAAACATGAAAAGGAACCCACCCTTGAAGCTGGGTCCACATCCTCGAAGTGGGGTGAAAGAGAAGGAAGCTCCGTAGTCGGAGTGACAAATGGTGGAGTTATATCGATCTCGGTGTCGAGCCCGGCAAACTCCTCTTGCAACTCCTCCTCGGAAGATAGCACCAGCAGCTTAGCAGGCTGAAAAGGCAGAGCACCTTTTGCAAATACAAGCGGGGCCTCTGATTCAGGAGCGTTGTGAGCGACGTCACGCGGTTCGGGGAAGCGGAGAGGACGCGGAGCGCGCGGGCTCCTTCTTTTTGTTTGCTGCAACACAGAAATAAGAGAAAAGAGAAGGGGCCACCACGGGAGATTACTCCGGCGGGGTGAGCGGGACAAATGTAATATAGCAAGATATGGGGGTTAAACGGCCATAGCGGGAAGTGACTTGCCGCGACCTCGGGAGATGGGAATGGTGCAGAAATTAAATAGCAAGAATTGAAACGGCCATTGGGGAAGTGACTCGCCGCGGCCTCGAGAATATGAGCAGATAAGAATATAACAGAATATAAGGAGAATATAAAGAGCGGGAATTTAAACGGCCATTGGGGAAGTGACTCGCCGCGGCCTCGAGAACATGAATAGATAAGAATATAATATATAAGAACGGGAATTTAAACGGCCATTGGGGAAGTGACTCACCGCGGCCTCGAGAATATGAATAGATAAGAATATAACATATAAGAACGGGAATTTAAACGGCCATTGGGGAAGTGACTCGCCGCGGCCTCGAGAATATGAGTAGAATACAACAGAATATAAAGAGAGTATAAGAACGGGAATTTAAACGGCCATTGGGGAAGTGACTCGCCGCGGCCTCGAGAATAAGATGTGATCGCCAGGGGCCGAAAGACCCCAAAATAAAGAAAGTGATCGCGCCTACCTCAAGAGCGGGAGATGGCGGGTTGCTTCTTCCTCCCCCTTTCGGCCGGTCGACGGAGAGGGCTTTCCTTGGGTACCCTTGCAAAACAACGACAAACAAGTAACGAGTGGATTAGAAAGATGAAGGTGTAGTATTCAAATCCTTGCGATAAAAATAACAAAATCATGGCAAGACACACACCTGGTTGGTGTTGTCTTTTAAACCCCTCTCGGACTCGAGTAGGAGGAAAATGAGATGATGGATGCAAGAAGTATATAAGAAGAGGCGCCCTTATGAAGGGGGGTAGATGATGCGAGATGATGAATGTAAAAGAACTAAGAAGAAAAGGAAGGGATTGGCTTATTGGATGTGCCGATGGTGAAATCCGGCGGAGCTCCGGCAGCGTAGGGATGGCGTGGAAGCGCGGTGGATGAAGACGACCTTCCTCTCGCGAGCGTGGGCACCCGAGAAGCCGGCAGAACCTCCACCTATAAAAGACCCCACGGGTTAGAAAATGACTCCGGTAGTCTCTGGGCTCCGGCAGCCTATCGGATCTCTTCGAAGCCCTCCCATAACTGAGGGGGTGGGCCTCTATTTATAGGGCTCCGGAGGGTGGAGGCGTCCAGGACCCTGGACACCTCCATCAGGGCCGAACTAATATTTTATTCTATTTTTATTAATTTTTTTGAAATATTTTTGTGGAGGCGTCCAGGGCCCCGAACGCCCCTAACAGGTCAAACGAACACCACCGACGGCCGCACGCGGTTTGACACAACGCGTGGTTTTGTGAGCGGCGCCTCGTGATTCAGAAATGGGCGCTTCTAGCTGCCTGGACGTCTCCATAATTTAGATTTTTTCACACACGACAAACCGTCGTTCGGTGGGCGGCGCCCGTGAGGGAGTTGATGGAGGCGTCCAGGGGCCTGGACGCCTCCATAAATATATTATTTTTATTTTTTGTTTTGTCTTTTTATGCCAAAGCTGGCATTATATATTTTTATTTTTGTTTTTATGGAGGCGTCCAAGGGTCTGGACGCCTCCATTAATATATCATTTTTTTTATTTTGTTTTGTCTTTTTATGCCAACTGGCATATATATATATATTTTATATTTGTTTTTATGGAGGCGTCCAGGGGCCTGGACGCCTCCATTAATATATTATTTTTTTATTTACGTTTTGAGTTTTGAAAAATAAAAATAAATTAAATTAAAAGAATGGGGGCGTCCAGGGGCCTGGACACCCCCATTAAGACCCACCCGGGTCCTCGGACAAGCGTTGGTGGCCGCCCGACAGACACCCTTCTTGGTTCCAGAACCTCCTGATGCGTCTGACTGGTGTTGATGCCGTCCGAATGCCGTGACGAGACGATTCCGGATGCCGAAAAGGGCGGAAGAAGACTCAAGAAAAGGAAGCACTCGAGCGATTCAAAATGCGTAAGCCGTTGCGGGGCGTTGTATAGTAATATGAGACTTTCTCGGGAGACGTCAAGAATGGCGTGTCTACAGCTGCCCCGCCTTGGCGTCTGCTTTGCAAGGGAGCGACACGTAGTGGAATGGTATCGAAGTGGAGTGAAATGAAGTGGGAGCGGACTGATAAGTTGATGCCAAGGTGTGATGAGACACGCTTTTGACGTTACTGTCTGGAATCTTACTTGAAGTTTCAATGAGGCGACCTTGAAGAAGGTCTTTCAAATATTGACGATTGCTTGGACGGAGGTCAAATAAGGGAGTGTGAGATGTGCGCTCAGGCATGAAACAAAAAGAGACCAACTTCTCGATGTGGAAGTACCTGGGTCATAAACCTGCAGGTTTCACCTTTGGGGAGCGGTTACCAGCCAACGTGGAAGTGCTGCGGCCAAGGTGGGTCAAGCACGGTAAAAAGTAAAGGGATATCTAAGGTTCTGTCCAAACAAGGGTCTCCTTTGGAAGAGCAGCGTAAGGCCGTTTCAAGGAAACTCAGTATTTCATTCGGAGTGTAATATCTCACATTTGTAGGAATTGAAGCACAACGGCCTTTGCAATCGAATCACTTGAATGATCTTCCGCAATAAATCAAAGTCCTACATGAATGCATGCTAGGTTAAAATAAAAATTTAAAACAAACTAAAATAGAAAATAACCAAGGATAATATTGTCAACTTGTTAA
This sequence comes from Amorphophallus konjac, assembly GCA_022559845.1. Taxonomy (NCBI): domain Eukaryota; kingdom Viridiplantae; phylum Streptophyta; class Magnoliopsida; order Alismatales; family Araceae; genus Amorphophallus; species Amorphophallus konjac. Next base: position 141,957,009 of record CM040128.1, on the reverse strand, counting down.
GAACGGGTCAGGATACCGATCCGGTGAGCCGACACTAGGCTGGGGCCCGTTTATCCGCGCACCGACTCACTGAATGGAACCGTCGTCCCCATGCTACCACAAGTTAACGGCCTATCCGTACAACCCAAATTCTTCCGGGATCATCACTGTTTTTGTTGAAGGGGAACTCAAATCCCAGATTTGTTCGGGCCGCAAGGTCCTTGACATGTTCTAGTAGCGTAGGTATCGTATACTATGATGCATGACATGGTGAGACCAACCATTGAAAGGTGGGACAGAAGACAGGACAAAGACGCCCGTTAGTAAAACCTGCACAGACTAGCAAAGGTTAGCAACATCAGAAAGTAGCAGAATCACAGCAGAATCACACCACAATACAAAGGAGATCCAGACAAAATCTTGACAATGACCACCGATGTGACATGTTGCGTCCTGTAGCGATCTTCCCTTCCTATAAGAACTCCCCTTAGGCTAGTTCATTCAAAAGCACCAAGGTGGGTTTTGGAAGCTCAGGAGAGGAAAGAGAGGAGAATCTAGAGATTTTCAGGATGGAAGGGGAGTCTTCCCGCGTTATGAAGAGGAGCAGGCCTAGCAGCGAGATCAGGCGACTCTCCGACCTCGAGGGTCATTTGAGTGGGATGATCATGTCGCATATGGTAAGCTGATTCATTTCAAATTTCTCCACGTGAACCTTCTTCTTACTACCTTCCTTTCTTCTTCTTTCTTTTCTCTTCCAGCCATATCCACTCTTCCCAGGCCCGAGGAAGTTTTCCAAACTGTCATGGCTTTCAAAGCTAACTTCCAACATCTCCATCGGCATGAGGGCCATACTCTAGAAGTGGCATCTACAGGGGCTCCTTATTCACGCCAAACACTATGAGAAGATTCGTATGGACTAGGCGGCTATGGGCGCACTAGTGGAGATCTGGCATCCCCAGACCCACACTTTTATCTTCCCGACCTTCGAGGTGACCATCCTCCTCGAGGAGGTGGAACTTCTGCTCGGATTGAAGAAATTCAAGAGTGACGGGAAGGTGAAGGCTATGCCGATGCTGACACGGGGGACTTCCGAAAGCGTCCTTGGAAGCTTCATGCCGCCCGACGCAGCCAGAAAGGTCCGTACTCAAAAGGGGATCGATCTCCAAAAGCTTGCGGAGTGGGTCATGGACGCCCTGAGAGGGTCACCAGACGATGACTATTTGGAGAGAATCATGAAGGGGTTCACCATTTGTCTGGCGGGTGCTCTCTTGTTTCCTTATACCGACAACATGGTGGAGGAAGACTAACTGAGTGCTATCTGCGGGATCTGGCGTGGAAAGAGGGTGGGACCCGCTGTCCTCGCCTACCTGTATAGTGGCCTTACTGCCTCGAGCATGGGTAAGCCTCCTTTTGGTTGCGCACTTATCCTGAGTTGCTGGATGGATTTGCATTTCAAGTTTGATCACCGTGAGGGAATGCCAACCGCTTCGAAGCTCTTCCAACAAAGCCCTCTTCATCACATAGCCGACGTGTTAGGGTTCGGTGGTACTGTAGTGAACTGCGTTCCGTGGCTGAAGAAACGTGAAGACTGGCGGTCTCACTTCCGCACCGTGACACAAGGCTTCTTTACTTGCACACCGGCATGTTTGTTTTCGCTTGATCTCCTCATGAGGCCTTCCCGCGAAGTTGATCTTCAACTGATCGGCGCGACCGCGTTTGTCCTTTATAACGCGCATCGATGCTGCCTCCAAGTCGGCATTCCACGCCATTTGTTCCCACTATCGACTGGCATCGTTCCTTTGAAGAAGAGAGAGTTGGGTACTGAAGCAGATGCGAAGGAAGCGAAGGCCGTCAAAGCACCCTGGAAGACAAGTGTTGCGGGAAAGGTCTTAGCGCACGTGGGGGAAGAATGTGAGCTGTGGAGGACTTATGTAACCGAACTGGGGAAGTTAAGGCCTAAGGCGCCTAAGCCCCTGATGTAGTTCACTCTACTTTTCTGATGGAATAAAATCTGGCATGGATGTTTTGGACCCTTGTCCCCTTAATTATTATTATTATTATTATTTTGTGGTTTTTCTTTTTCTTTTTCTTTTGTTTGGATTATATACATACACTTATCTCTTTTTTTTCCTTTTATTATATATTTTTTTGAAATTTTTATTATGGGGGCATCCAGGGGCCTGGACGCCCCTAATTTTTTATTTATTATTATTTTTTTTAGTTTTTTTTGTTTTGGGGGGCGTCCAGGCGCGGCGGTGGAGGCCGGTCGTGGTAGCGGCACCACACAGCTACCAGTTGGCGTCACTTCGTCGGGAGCTGAGCGAGTATCCTGAGGCCATGGTATGATGCGTATGATTTTTTTTGTGTTTTTTATGCATGTGACCGAATGGTAACTATCATGATGTATGTATGGTGATGCAGGTGGTGTGGAGACCCTACCTGGGCATGGGCGACGCTGGCCAGCCTTGGGTTGTAGCGGGTCTTCCTCGTTTCAGGTGGGACGTGTGGGTCCATTGCCTGAACGAGATCGAGCCGCTTCGGCTGAGGCTAGTTATGAGGACATTGGGGCTAGCCCAGGAGTGGGTTGATGTAGATGAGCCGGCCCACATCGGGCGGAAGACCAAGGGGAAGGCAAAGATTGTGGACTGGCGCACGCGCTTCCTAGCACAGTACCAGGACTGGCAGCAGGGCGGGGTCCCAGTGGTGTCCCACGTACAGGACAGCACAGACTACATGAGACGGTACCGAGCTACGTACGGGGACCGCCTCTCCTTGGGTGGTATGACAGGGGTAAGTGAAATGAAACTGCTTCACCCTTCTATATGTATATGCATGTGGCACTAACTTATGTGCAATGCAGGATGCTCGTGACAACATGATTGCCGACCTGCGGGCCCAGCTAGCAGACGCCAGGCGGCAGTTAGTGGCCATCTGACAGGAGTTGGAGATCCTGGTGAGTCTATGCAATGCATTTTTTTTGTGACCTAGATTTTTGATGCTTAGCCTTTGACTGACATTTGCCCCATGTTTCAGCGGGCCCACTAGACAGCGGCAGCCGGGACGGCTGGTGGAGCGGGTTCCAATTCGCGGGGCCCTCCTCTGGAGGTTTCTGCCCTCCAGGAGCAGCTGGCGTATGCGGTGGCTCAGGCTGAGGAGGCCGAGCATGACTGCGAGGCTCGAGTGAGTACTTGCTTAGCCCTGACCCTCTTCTAGCTGCTTTCCTTCTATTACTGTTCTCTTACGGTGCATGCGTGCTTTGACAGGTGGCCGAGATTCGGGAGGCCCTGGCCCATGCTGTTCGTGCTGAGCAGGAGCGTGATGCCTGGGTGGTAGAGCGTGACGCCCGGATTGCGGAGCTAGAGGAGGAGCGGCGACGGGAGGCTGAGGAGCTTCCTCGTAACGTAGTGGATCTGCGGATCGCCCTCGAGCTGTCGAGGAGAGAGGTGATGAGGGAGAGAGAGGAGAGGGAGAGGGATAGGGAGACCGTGGAGAGAGAGAGGGAGAGGGATAGGGAGATCATAGAGAAAGAAAGGGAGTACAGGATGGCAGAGCGATATCAAGATTGGGACGAGAGGAGAGCTCTGGTGGCCCAGGTGTCGGAGCTCCGGCTGAGTCTTGGCACGGCGGAGGGGAAACTTCGGGAGAGTGAGGAGCGGTATCAGAGGGCGAAGGAGCGCGGGGCGCGGCTTCGTCAGTCTGGTTCCTTTTCTGTTGGTAGCTTTCTAGTTTCTTTGGCCGAGCAGCGTCGCCGCACCTTGGAGGCTGGCATGGTGCCACCTAGAGAGGCGAGCACGGCTTCTCAGGGTTCGCAGAGGTCGCAGAGGCCCCCTAGGGATCCCCGTCAGAGGAGGGAGGAGAGAGATGACCAGGAGGGTGGTGGTGAGAGTTAGAGAGTTGTTTGTACACCCCACCGTCCTCACTGTATGATGTACTTTTGACTGTTTGTATGAAATGGATTTCGTGTGGTTCCTTTTATCGTGTGCCCTTTTCCTTCCTGCACTTTCTTTCACACCACGTTGTTCACGTTTTACGGGCCTTTGCCCTGGACAGGAGGGAACTACTTTGCATGGAGGGTTTTTTGTTCTCCTTTTTTTTCGCTTTCTTTTGGGCGCGTCCAAGCGCGAGGACGCGTCTTAATCCTCAAATTCAAATTTAAAGCGACGGGTGGCCTTTCTTCTCCGTGCCTTACCCGCAAACGAGCCCGCCTTCCACCGAAACTTGCTCGCCCGTCTTTGTCTTCTTCCCCTCGATCGATGGAGTTCGGCGGTCTGGACCACGGCGAAGGTGGAGAGGTACGCGGGACCCCTCGCCCAAGGAGGGATGCGCCAGAGCACGGAACGACTTCTATGGAGGGGGAAGGGCCGCTTCGGGCCCCCGAGGGACCCGAGGGGCCCGATGTCGCGGAGGGAGGTGAACACGGTCTGGTAGGTCCTCCAATCTCTTTCTCTTTTGATCCACTTCGAGCCACGCGAGGGGGGGGGAAGGTTTCGGCGAGTATTGTACTGAAATGATGGACGCGTCCTAGACAGGGGACGCGTTCTTTTTGACTGATGTGGGACCCCTTTCTTGGTGAAGGTCATGGCGAGGACCCCGGGCCTGGCCGATGAGTGGGCGAGTGCGGACGAGCCGAGCCGCGTCAGGAGGGAGAGTCGCGGCAAGGCGAGGCTCGAGGATTGGCACGTACGTCTCCCTGGGCAGCAAGGGAGTGTATTGGTGCAGGACAGCGCCGACTTCCTGCGGCGGCCGAGAGAGAGTTATGCGGGGCTTCCCCAAGCTGGGGGCACGCGTGGCATCGGCGGCTCGCACGCCCAACTGTCAGAGGCTAGGCAGCAGCTGGCCGTCGCTCAACATGAGCTGTCGCTCCTGGTAAGTTACGTGCCGCACTTTTATCTTCAGATTTTGGAGTTTCACTGACGTCCGTTGTTTATTTTGTTCCAGCGTGCCCAGCAGACAGCGACGGCGGGGATGATTGGTGGCGCATCTTCCAGTTCCTCGGCCCCTTTTCTCGAGATTGCCTCCCTCCGGGAACAACTTGCCGGTGAGGTGGCCCGCGCGACCCGGGCGGAAGAGGAGCGTGATGCCTGGATGGCGACTGTAACAGAGCTGCGACATCGTGGTGAGGAGAGACCTTCTCCAGATATCCTGGAGTTAAGGGTTCTTCTGCAGATGATGAGGAGAGAGGCAGAGAGAGAGAAAACCGAGAGAAGGTCCGAGCGACAGCGGGATCAGACCGAGAGGAGGGCCTTGGAGGCCCAAGTGAGGGAGCTCCAACTGGGCCTTCAGGCCGTCGTGCAGAGGCTAGGAGGGATGGAGACGCGTTACGAGAGAGCGCGAGAGTTCGGGGAGCGACTGCGCCAGTCTGGTCGCTTTGCCGCTAGTGGCTTCTTTGCCACGCCAGGGGAGGAGCAACGAGTCACTGCTGCGGAGCAGGCGCCAAGAGGCGAGGCAGGTGCTGCTGTACGAGGATCCCAGAGGCTTCTGAGGGACCCGCACCTCAGGGGAGAGGAGGGGAGCGCCCAGAGAGATGAGTGATGGTGAGGATCGGCGAGCTGGTGGACTCGCCTCCTCCTTATGTTTATGATGTTTTTGGCAGCTTATGTAGAATTATGAAGGGAGTGATTTGATTTTATGCTGCTCGTTTGTTCTCTTGTGCGTTCCTTCTTCCCTACACTTCTTCTCCTTCGCACTATTCCCATGTGATGGGTCTGTCGATATTCCACCCTAAACAGAGAATCGCGTCTTGTTGTGACCATTTTCCACGGGAATCTGCCGTCGAAGTCAATAATGACGGCCCTAGTTCCTTCTCCCGGATGTTGCGTCAAATTTTGCGGACGTCCTCCAAAACATGATAGGGTATCCCTAAACAACATAGAGTGCTAGTCGTCATATTCTTCGTCCAATCAATCACCCTGTGCGAGTGGTGAAGTGACACACGGGACCGCATGGTAGGTGCTTCATCGTGAGGGCTATCATTAACAGGTGATGGAGGCAATCTTGGCCTGCACTCCTTCCATTTCTATAAATTCGTGTCCCTTTTATCCTCCCAGGTATATCAAGAGCTAACTCGAGGAGCACAAGTTCTCACGGGAGAGGAGGAGTTCAAAATTCCGAGAGTTGGATGGAGGGCGAATCTTCCCACTCCTCGAAGAGAAGCAGATCCAGTGGTAGTAGTTCCAGGAGGCTTTCGGACCTCGAAGGGCACTTCAGCGAAAGGGCCCAATTACCACTCGTAAGCCAAGTTTTCTGCCCTTTTCTCATTCTTTTTTCTTCCTTTCTTTCTGACCAAACCTCCACTCCATTCCCTGCATGCGTAGTGTGTGATGAAATCACAGATCTCATAGGAGTTGGTAGTGGCAGCATACCGAGGTCTCCCAGATTTTCAGAAGGCCAGGCTAGACGTGATGGGTTTTGGCACTTTTCTTCGGATCGAGCCGATCCAGCTCGACCTGGTCCTGATCCAAGCCTTGTGTGAGAGATGGGACCCAGTGAGTCGGGCATTCCTGATGCCCTGGGGGCACATGGTGCCCAGCCTAGAAGATGTGGTCCGAATTATGAGTGTCAAAGTGGATGGCGAGGCAGTGACCGGAGTCACTTACGCGGACTACCGAGAAGGTGCCCAGAAGTTACTGGGTTTAGACCTAGATGGTCAGAAAAATAGGTCGGTAGCTAGGGCGTCCCTCATGGATGCATTAGGGCTCACCGACACTCGTCGGCGGGACGACGAATCCTCAGAAGAGTTTATGGAAAGAATGGAAATAGGATGCCGTGCCATGTACTGCACAGATTTCGGCAACTGGGAAAGATGCAACATAGATTTGAGGAGATTTCTCCTCTTCCTTTTGGGGAGATTGGTACTGAGCTCGAAAGGGGATGGTATCCAATGTCACTTCCTGGAGCTGCTATCAGACCTTGAAAGAGTAGGGTACTATGCTTGGGGAGCCGCCATGCTGGCACACTTGTTTGCAGGCCTATTCCAAGAAACGGATCGTGAGATGACTATGAGTGGTTTCACACCATTCATCCAGATATTTTTTGGTTTTGCTTATTTTGTATTTTTTTTATGTTTTTGCAAGGTACTGATGACCTGTGCCGAGCAGCTGTGGAGCTATTATTACCTCCCTATGGGGAGAGCTCGGCATTGGCGACCCGTGATGGTGCCGTTAGCCAGGCGGTGGGAACCCATCATGAGTGCGGCACCCCTAACTTACCAACTGATGGTGCTAAGGCGGGAGCTACAGGAGTTCCCTGCAGCGATGGTAAAATGGAGACCCTACTCAGACATGGTTGATGCCGACCAGCCGCGGGTTCTAGCAAGTCGTGCCCGGTTCGGACGGAAACTGTGGATGCACTGCTTGAATGAAATCGAGCCGGTTCGGCTATGATTAGTTATGAGGACTTTAGGACTGGCTCAAGAATGGGTAGATTCAGCTGCGCCACCTCGTGTCAGGAGAAAGACGCGGGGACCGGCGACCTGCATTGACTGGCGCGTGCGGTTCCCTGAACAGTATGAAGCCTGGCAACGGGGTGGCACGATTGTAGAATCACAGGCACGGGATAGCGAGGACTACTTGCTTCTATATAAGACAAAGTATGCAGAGCGGCTCCAACCCCGGGGACTTGTGGAGGTAGGTTTCCCCTTTTCTCTTTTCTTCTTTCTCCTTTTCTTGGTTTTCTGGTGAAAATGCTGACTCGTAAGGCTGCAGGATGTCCGGGATGCCATGATAGCGAATTTACGAACTCGCTTGGCAGAGATGGAACAACAGTTGGGTGATGCCCGCGGAGCTACGAGCGCCTTGGTAGGTGTACAGTATGTTGTTATTTAAAATCCCAGATTCCAGATGTTGGCTGCTAATTCACGTGGTCGTAGCATGCCCAGATTGGCGCGGCCTCCCCAACGATGGGAGTAGGTGGTGCCTCTTCCAGCTTGTGGATTCCCACCTCAGAACTTGACTTGCTTCAGGAGCAACTTGCTCACGCCACGCAGCGTGCTGCGGAGGCAGAAGGGATGCTCTCTATACAGGTAAGAGTCTCAGTGTTGAGTTCTCCTTGTTTATGCCTTATCGCGTATCTGAGATGGTACACTTGGCAGGAAAAGGAGACGGAAGAAGCGCTTGCCCAAGCTGCGTAGAAGGAGGCTAGGATAGCAGAACTGGAGAGGGAACTGCGGCGTCATCCCGATGACGACTCCTCTAGGGATGCTGTGGAACTGAGGATCACTCTCCAGTTGGAGAGGGAAGACCGCGAGAGAGAACGTGCAGAGAAAGAAAGAGACGCAGAGAGAGAAAGAGCCAACAGATTGACTGAAAGGGAGGAACGAAGGGCCATGGAGGCCCAACTATTCGAACTCCGAATCAGCCTTGGTCTTGCTGAACAGTGGCTGAGAGATGGTGAGGAGCGTTACCGAAGAGCACGAGAGCGTGGCTTTCGTGTTGGTAGCTTCTCTGCTGCTTCCGTAGATCAACGTCGGGATGTGGGAATAGGAAGAGGAGTACAGAGTGGAAGGAGTACCGTTTTTCGTAGTTGGGTAGCACCTTTGAGAGCGTTTTATCCGGAGAGTAGTGGGACGAGTAATGCAGAGAGAGAGGGCGGAACTTGATGTAATTTTTTTGGTTTTTGGAATAAAATACAAGGTTTGGTTTGTTTGGTTTTCACCTTTGCTTCTGTTGCCTGGATCCCTGCACACATCACTGAAACAAACAAATCAGAATTTTTGTTCTGACTTGGCCCCTTGCTCAATAAGTAAATGGTCACTGTGATTGTCCTTGATGACTGGTCAAGGGGCCAAGCCTTTATTTAACGAAGGCAAGGGAAAGATACAGTGATGATAAATGCGACAGGCAAGCACACGAATGCAAGCGGTATTAAAAGTGAGATGCTGCACGCAAATGCAATCATGCAAAATTGATTTATTTTCTTTTTATATTTGGAATTTTTTTGTTTTATCATAAAAAAGATTTTTTTTGTTTGCAAAATATGTACATTTTCTCTTGTCTATTTTTTTGTTGCTTTTATCATTTCAATTTTTTTTGTTGCTAATGCCTGGCAAGCACCCAAATGGCACTTAACCTATGTGAGACAGGGGTTTCTTACTAACCTCCCAGGTATCCTAAGTGCACATCTAGGTTGATTTGGGCCTCTAGACCCCTCGAATGATGATCCCGCCGGCTAAGACTTACCCTGATGACAATACCGTCATGCCATGCTTAGGCTCCCAGTCGCTTCCGACCACAGGGATTCACCCAAAAGGTGTTTGAGGTAAATGATTTGCCCGACCCGGGTCTGTTTCCTCACAACTCTAGATGGTATATGATGGACCACCCTGGAACCCTAACGACCAACCGCGCGACGCTGACCCGAAATCAGACGCCGTTGCACCCATAGGTGACGCGCTTGCATTGGCCTAAGCCCGAGGTTAAACAAGAAGACATCAAGGTGGTAAACAGGGGTCTTGACCAGCCAGAAACACGGAGACTCCTTCGCAGCGATAGCTTTTGCTTTTCAAAGTAGGCAACCAAATGTGTAAATTAAAATAAGGTCGTAGACCCTGGGCAGTTTTCACCTTTTAGAAACTCCATCGAACCTTCATCTTTAGAGGGAGAAGGAAGAGTGTAGGGGATAAACCTCCTGAGAGGACCGGCAAAATCGTTAACCCGGCGAGCGAATAAGGGCCCATTAACTCTTTCCTTTCGGACAACTTCGGACCAAATCTCGAGCATTTACATTCCACGGCCCCATTTGTGGATTCAGACTTTTGCTTTGAGGGGTTCCGTTTATTGCAACAGGCACGGTCACGACCAGGCTTTTCTCTTGATTTTGACTTTGTATTTCTTTTTGTGAGGGAGATATAGTCGTTTGACGTTTGTGGGCTCCCTTTTCGTATGCCTGCGGGGACACTGCCCTCTTCTCGTGCTCTGATCGATGCTCGAGGAAATGGATCCTACTCTTGCCTCTGGGGTTTGAGTTTCGATTTCTCATGCTCAGCGTTTTAAGGGCGCCGACTGTCTCATTTGGTCGAAGAGAAAAGAATAAAGATTACAGCTTCCGGAGATCTTCTGGGTGACGTTCCACCGTAGGTGATGCTACCGACTTTTTTTGAATAAAATACATAAGTGAGCACATGTTAGCTTCCTTCGAGCGAGCATAGGCCGACGTGGCCGGACAGGGATCTCCACGGTTCTGGCAAACCAAGACCCGGTGCCTACCAAGCCTTGATGGGCCCTATCCTAACATGAAGGTTAAATGCAGGGACTTAACTATATGGTGACTGCCAGGCATCGGCATTTTGAATTTTCCATATTTTTAGTGGTTTTCAATATTTCTTTATTTTTGATGTTTTTATCTTTTCATCAATTTTTTATTTTGTGCTAAGGGTAGTATTTCTTAAGATAAAGCCCGTTCCAAGGGTGGGATAACTCGGTCCCTTCGGCATTGATTAGCTTGTAGGCGTTGCCAGGGTACACGGCTTGAATTGCAAATGGTCCTTCCCAATTGGGTTGGAGCTTAGAACACGGCCCTCCAGGTTTGACAAAAATTCTTTTTACGACCATCTCACCGACTTTGAATTTTCTCTCAACGACTTTCTTTTGGTAAAAGCGAGCGAGTCTATTTTGATATACACGCGCGTGTTCGGCAGCGGCCAGCCGCTTCTCATCCAAGAGTTCCAACTGGGCGAGGAGTGAATTACGACGATCGTCGAGGGGAAATTCCTCGTCCAATTGTACCTTGAGAGAAGGGATCAGAGTCTCGTACGGGACTACCGCTTCCATACCATAAGTAAGGGCAAATGGAGTCTGCCTGGTGGGGGTACAGATTGAAGTGCGATAGGCCCATAGGGCTTCGATAAGTTTTTCTGGCCAGTCTGAAAACTTACTAGACTCGCAGGTTTTTTTGATGATTTTGAGCAATGTTTTATTGGTGGCCTCCGCTTGGCCGTTACCTTGTGGGTAATAAGGCGATGAATGATGCAATGCAATTGCGTACCTTTTGCAGAGGTCCTGTAGGTCCTGAGAAATGAACTGTGGCCCATTGTCGGTGACGATCATGCTTGGGACACCGAATCTGGCGAGGATGTTTTTCATGATGAACTTGCAGACTGTTGACGCCTTGATTTCCGCGTAAGCTTCGGCTTCGGCCCATTTGGTGAAGTATTCCATCGCAGTAAGGATGAAAGATTTCTGATTGGTGAGGGAATTGGGATCACCTAGGGGACCAATGATGTCGAATGCCCACATGGAGAAAGGCCACGGGGAGGATATTGGATGAAGTGAGGAAGATGGTAAATGGATTTTATCGGCGTGAAGTTGACACTTGACACACCTACGGACATAGACAGCACAATCTTCTTCCATAGTGGGCCAATAAAAGCCTTGGCGAATGATCTTCTTGGCGAGCATCTGACTATTCATGTGGCCACCGCACACACCCGAGTGCGTCTCCTCTACACATTTCCAAACCTCATCGTCACCAAGACATCTTAACAGAATACCAGTAAGGCTCTCCTATAGAGTAGACCTCCAACCAATGTATATTTCTGAGCCACCCTTCTTATGGCTTTCTTGTCCTCTGTGGTGGCCCCTTCAGGATAAGACTGATCTTGGCAGTATTTGACAATTTCATAGAACCATGGTTTCTCTTCATCAGCCAGTTCTTCTTCGGCCTCTGCCAACATGATCTCCCTCTTCTCAAGGATATCTTCCTGCAGGATCTTTCTTGCTATCCTGTCTTTGATGTTTACGTAGGAAGCATCGTCGATTGCAGGGGCGTGAAGTTTGTAGATGGAAATGGACTTAAACCATCTTCCTAGAGGGAACCTTATGGATGATGCCAACGAGGCGAGGGCATCGGCGAGAATATTCTGATGACGAGGGACATGAACAAAGATCAGTTTTGTGAATAGTTTGGCAAAGGCAGCAGTGAGTTCTTGGTATGGCTTGAGTTTGGGATCGCGAGTGCGATATTTAGTGAGCACCTGGCGAAGGATGAGTTGACTATCACCTACGACTCGCAACTCAGTGATACGAAAAGAATGAGCGAGTTCTAGGCCAGCTAGAAGAGCTTCATATTCGGCTATATTGTTGGTGACTGGAAATTTGAGTTGGTATGCCAATGGGAATGTGAGGCCTTCAGGCGACAGGAGGGCGACGCCGATTCCTCTCCCTTGAGAATTCAGAGCTTCATCAAAGTATAGCGTCCACATCGGCTCATCTGATTGGTTGACGGACATTAGTTCCTCATCTGGAAACTCTGATTGGACGGGATCGAATTTGGGAAGAGGATGATGAGCGAGATGCTCGGCTATGGCATAGCCTTTAATCGCCTTTTGCTGGATGTAGGTGATGTCGAACTGAGAGACAAAACTTTGCCATCTTGCTAGCCTATCCGTAAGGACGGCTTTCTCCAGAAGGAATTTGATAGGATTCATTCGAGCAATCAAGTGGACCTCATGAGCCAAGTAGTAGTGCTTCAATTTCTGCACTACCCAAACGAGGGCAGTACAGGTTCTCTCCATGACGGTGTACTTCTGCTCACAGGGATTGAGAAGTTTGGACAAGTAATAGGTTGCCCGTTCCTTGCCTTCTTCATCAGCTTGTGCGAGGACGGCTCCCACGGAGTCATCCAAGACTGAGACGTAAAGGATCAGAGGTTTTTCTGGTTTGGGTGGAATGAGAACGGGTGGACTAGCCAGATATTCCTTCAACCCTTCAAAAGCTTTCTGACATTTAGAATTCCAGTGGAATTCTACTCCTGGCTTGGTCAACTCATAGAGAGGTCTACACCTTTGTGAATGTTTAGACACAAACCGACGAATAAACTGCAACCTCCCGATTAAACCTCGGACTTCCCTCAAATTCTTGGGAGGCGGCATATCCCTGATAGCCTTAGCTTTGTCGGGATCTATCTCGATCCCTCTTTTGCTCACAATGAACCCCAGCAATTTACCTGACGACACACCAAACACACACTTCTTCGGGTTCATTTTCAGTTGGAACTCCCTTGACCTCTGCAAGACCTTAGCCAAAACTTCTGGATGTTCCATCCTGGTCCTTGATTTTACCAATAAGTCATCCACATACACTTCCAGATATATGTGCATCATGTCATGAAATATGGCCATCATCGCTCTTTGGTAAGTAGCTCCAGCATTCTTTAATCGAACGGCATGACCACGTAACAGTATGTTCCCCAAGGGGTAGTGAATGACGTCTTCTCCTGATCCTCTTCTGCCAAACGAATTTGATTATATCCTGAAAATCCATCCATGAACGAGAGGGTCTCGTAGCCTGCCGTGTTATCGATCAACACATCAATGTGAGGCAAGGGAAAATCATCCTTTGGACACGCGCGGTTAAGGTCCCGGAAGTCGATGCAAATCTTGACTTTCCCATCTTTCTTCATGACCGGGACAATGTTTGCCACCCATTGAGGATAAAGAACGACTCTAATGAACCTGGCTTTGTGGAGCTTATCGACCTCTTCTTTCATTTTCAAAGCCATTTGAGGGTGGAAACGCCTTAACCTTTGTTTTACCGAGACGGACCCTTGTTTTAGGGTTAAACGGTGTTCGACCAAGGTTGAATCCAGACCCGGCATATCCTCGTAGCTCCATGCGAACGTGTCCTTATATTCCTTGAGAACCTCAATCAATGCCTCTTCTTCAGAGGGTGATAGGTTGTCACTTATGAGGATGATCCTAGGGTCTTCCTCAGTTCCCAAGTTGACTTCTTTGGTGGATTCTTCTACGGCGGTTGACGGCTCGTCGAATCTCCTCATTCCACTAGCGTATGCGCCCGCCGCATCCTCATATTCTTCACCCTCATCTTCAGTGGGGCATTCTTCATCCGTGATCTCGTAGACTCCATACCCTTCATCAAATGCACAGTCGCCCTCACATTCTATTTCCAGTAGCCGGATGGGATTTTCTAGTAACTGGGGGATGGCAAGGAGGGCTTGACACCTGGCGGCTAAATCCAGAAGGAATCGACGAGGGATCTGCCTACCCTTAGATTTCTTCCTAGGTACTACCCTTGGCCTATCATTCCTAGATTGACTGACAATATTTACAGAAGAAGAGGAAGATGAAGAGGATGGTGTAGAATGTACAGGAGAAGACCCCTCAGAGGAGGGGTAGAAAAGGTCGCTCATCGGACCTTGGACGGGTGGTCCGCAAGGCGGTACGCACCCGTGGGAGATGTAGGAGGTTTCCTCAACGAAGATGTGTTGTTGGGGAGTTTGAAAATTGACGTTTTTTTTTGTTTTCATTTTTAATGACAAAGCAGTGAAAAGAGATTGGAGGAGAGAGAAAAGTGGTTATGGCTAGAGGATTGTGAGGCTCATAGAGCAGATCATGGTTGAAGACCTGGCGCGGGTTGAAAAGCCCGCGTAGGTATGTAAACAGAGAAGGGGATCTGGGAAGATCATCAGATAATTGTCTGGCCCAGGAAGAAGATATCAGCAAAGGCTGAGACGAGTGGATGGAGAAGATGGCGGCTAATGAGCCGTTGACAGCAATGTTGAGGACGGATGAAGATCCGTCGATGACAGGGTCCTTCTGGCGAGGACGAGGATAGTTTGGAACCTTGGCAAGAGTGGTAATATTCTCTGGTATTCTGGAGATCAATGGTGGTCCTTCAGGCTGCGGAGATGAGAACATCCTTTCCAGTGCAACGGAAATGTCCCGTATGTCAAACCATTTGTTCCACTCGCATTCCGGATCTTTGATCTTGCCTCTTTTGGTGATCCTCGGACATTTTTCAGCCAAATATACAGCATGTGATCCCCCATATGCTTCTCGTGGGTAATCTCCCATCTGAACAACGGGCCCTCTGTTGAAGTGGTTTGATAGAGTCCATGTGAGGGGCTTCCAATCCGCCCTGAACGGTCCTTTGAAGCCTAGGCCAAACCTACGGTTCGGCCTAATTTCCTTTGGCGGTTTGAGCATACCCTGTAATTGTGCGCCCAGACCTTTACCCTGTTGATAGCCGATGTTCCTCATAATCTCCCAACCTTTGGAGTGAAAAGGGAGACATGATGTTGCGGTTGTCCTGACCGGCTCCTTTGGTGCTAGTGGAACGTGAGATAGATCACGCACGTCCAGCAATGACAATATGGGCCGATGAGAGGGCCACACAGAGGGCAGAGAGGTGTTGATAGCATCCACTGTGTGAAGGACAGGTGTACTGACCACTTTAATAATTCTCCATTGTAAGGAAACTTCAAGCACTGATGGTTGGTAGAAGGCACAGCGTCCATGGCTTCGATGTAAGGGCGACCCAGTATAGCCTTGAATGTGGGGTCCATGTCTAGGATATGGAATTCTGTGAGAATTGACATGGGGCCTAGTTCTGCCTTCAGAATAATCATCCCTGCGGCGGCCTTTTGCTATTGTCATAAGCCGTGACCGTGATCGAGGAAGGTCTTATTTGTTCCTCGTCGACCCCACACAACTGAAGAGTGCTCATGGAGATCACATTTATGGACGCACCCGTGTCCACAAGACACGGGTTTATGGATACCCATTAATTTTTATTGAAATGCACAGTGCATATTTCCGAGCCTCCTTGGGAGCGAGCTCGTAGTTGTGGAACATGATGGCCGGTTGTGTGTCTGTTGGGGTCAGGACGGTCGAAATCTTCTCCACGGGAGGTCTCATTAACCATGACTCTTTGAAGGTACTCCATTAAGGCTGCCTGGTGGGATGTGGATCTTTGAAGAAGCTCCAGGATGGAGATCCGAGCAGGCATCTTGTCCAAATGTTTTAATAGATCATACTGTGTTCCAGGGATAGCTCTTTCTGGTTGTTCTCCATCATCCTTCTCTGGCTGAGATTGCTCAAGATTCTGACTGTTGTGGGGGAAAACCCTGTGGAAAATCCTTCCACTCCGGAGCACCATTGCCTGCGGCTTTTGTACCTCTGTGGGGGTAGCAGTGGGTTTTAACAGAGGTTTGAGGGGTAGTGGTGGAGGAATGGTCGATGAAGCAGGGGTGATGACGGGAGCAGGGATTCTGATGAGGGGTTTGTTAGGTGGAGGCATGGTGGAGGTAGAGGGGATATCGCGCGGATTATGAAGGATAAGGGGTCTGGAAGGTGGAGGTGGAGACGAAGTAGAAGTGGGTAGGGCTTGAAGGCGGCAATGATTTTGAGGTGGGTGATGGTAATGAGTGGTTTTGAAGGCATTAGTGGTGATACGGTGGAGAAAGACGGGGTTATGTATGGTTGACGGATGATAAGGGGTTTAGAAGGCGTAGGGGTAAATGTGGTAGAGGTGGATGGTAAAGTGGGGGAGTGGGAGAAGATGAGAGGGTGTGAAGGCGTAGTGGAGAGTGTCGGTTGATAGGGGATCGGGGTACGGATGAGAGGGCGTAATGGTAGTGGAAATGGTGAAGGCGATACTGACGCGGGTTGATGAGAGAGAGGTGCTACCCGGGCAAGGCAAGGGTGTTGCGTGATGATAGGATTGGAGGTAGAAAGAATGGAGGTACTTTCCTGGTGCCACACCTGCTCTCTCCCGACTTCCGGGAAGGAGGAGATGGGGTTAACCTGATGATTGGGCTGTTGGTGCTCCGGTAATGGATTCTGGATTATGCCCATGTCGGGCTGTTGTTGTGGGGCCAGCTGAGGCTGTTGTTGTTGTTGTTGTGGTTGTTGCTGCTGCTGCTGTTGTAACTGCTGCTGTGGCCTATGAGGAGGTCTCCTAGCTTTAAGAGCGGCGACGTATCGTCTCATTTCATCCCAATCTATTTGATGTTCATCATTCATATCGTGGATGTAATCTTTGAAATGGAAGCAGTAATCTACTGTGTGTCCTGGCTGTCTATGGTAGACGCAGTATTTGGAGGTATCAACATTTGGGGGCCACACGGGCCTTTCTCTGGGTAGGGCGAGTTGGTTTGATGCCATGAGGGAATTAAAAATGTCTGCTAAGGTTTCTGGCAATGGTGGATAGTAGGCTCTCTTGGGACCGAGCGGCCTCCTTTGTTGCTGTTGGGGACCATAGTTCCCCGGGGGTGGAACTTGGTTGTACTGAAGCGGTGGTTGTTGTTGCTGAGGTTGTGGTTGTTGTTGCTGGGGTTGACGTAATGGAGGCATATTATCCTGGGGTGGATTATTTTGGGGTGGAGGACGAAGAGGGAAAGGACCTGGTTGGAGGGGAAGTCGGGGCATTTGTGGAGGCCTTGGGTTGACTGCATAGTTGGCATTGTTGACCGCACCCACTTGCTCATTTGTCACGACCCCTTCTGTGGCTCCGCCCGGGACACCAGCGCCTGTCTTTCTGACTACTTTGGGCTTCGGCAACTCAAACATGTTCATAATGGGGGAGTCTTTTAACTGGGTTTGGATGTATCGGGCCCGTTCATAGAGTTCCTCCATTGTAGTAAGTTTATTCATGGCCAGGACGTGTCTGAACTGTGGGGTTGCATTAGACACAATCATCTTCACTTGTTCGGGCTCGGAGAGGGTATCCCTTATTCTTTCCGCCAGAGACCTCCATCTATCAGCATAGCGGACAAAATCCTCATCGGGCTTCATCTTTTCGGCCACTAGGTCGGTAATGGAGAGTGAGGGACCGACCCTATCCCTATATTTCTGCAAGAACCTTCTCTGGACTATTTCAAAATTCTCGGCCTCGCGGGGCTCCAAGGAATAGAACCACTCAAGCGCGGGACCATCCAATGATCTCCGAAAGAGGTATGCCAGGGACCTCTGATCGTTTTGCCAATAGGAGGATTCATACATGAAATCCTTGAGGTGAATGAAGGGGTTGCCGGTACCATTGTATCTGCGGTACGTGGGCATTTCGGAGGGAGGAAGATGAATGACGGGAAGGATTGGCAAAGCAACCTCCGGGGTGGCTTTCACGTCCACCATCCTTCTCAGATTTTGAAACTGCTCGTCCATACGATTGAACCTATTGAGGAGCGATTGGGCGAGCTCCTCTGGAGGTGAAGGTGGCACTTGCCACTGGGGGAGAAACTGTCTCCCGGAGACTTGAGGGGGGAACCCGGAATGAGAGGGAGCTGTCGGACCGCCGACAGTTGGCCCTGGCTGAAGCGGTGTGTGGGGAACAACGGGAGTTTGAGATTGTGACGGGAACTGGAATGAGGGTGGTTGTTGGCTCGCTTGTCCTTGAAGTGAGGGAGACTGGATGGCTTGTGCCAATGAAGGAGATGGAATGGCCTGCACGGACTCTTGGAGAGGTGCGATGGCCGGAGTTGATTCCTGGGGTGTGGGGGAAACAGATTTCCCTTTTAGAATGGCCTGGAAGGCCCGGAGCTGTTCAGAGGTAAGCTCCGTGTTGGCGAGGACGCCCAGTAAGGAAGAGATATCCTGTGGTGGGGACGTGTCCCCGGCAATAACCTGCACCTCATGCGAGGGCTCATGAGAAGGACCCGAGTCCATAGCATAGACTCGCGGGTCGGCTGACAAACCACGACTAGGGTGGTTTTCCTCAAAAGACTCGTGAGCCATGCTCACAGTTTTCCCAGAACGCAAAAACATACACTAGCAAGCAGGTAGCAGAGATTATCAAACAAGTGGATGCCTTTACGCCTTTTTTTGTGTTTTGATTTTGATGATTTTTTTTTGTGTTTTTAGCGAGATCCGAAGTTCACACAAAATGGGGACCCTAGTTTATTTTTGTTTCACCGCCGTGTCAGCTAGGGTCTCTCGTCTCACCACGAATGAAATGACTAACTTCGGGGAACTTCAATGGTACAACCAGCCCAGTGAACGAAGAGGAGATTCTTCGATGTCGGGGACTTACGGAGGTCCCAGTGGAGGAGATTCTAGTCCGTTGAGAGGAATTCTCAAACGGAGAGTCCTTCCTTCACCGGGAAAGGGTGATCCTCAAAAAAATGAAAAAAGGATAGAAAAGAGGGATGGATGCATGCAATGAAATGCTGACAGAGATATGGAGTGGGAAAATAACAGAAATAACAGACATATAATAAACAAACAACCAATCACAACTGACAGTGCTGCCGTGAGCACAACGGGGGCGCGCGCGGGCGCCAAGGTGGAGAGGCACGGATGGTGCCGAACTTGCAAGGGTAGCCGAAAGGAAGCAGTAGAGGTCCCACCGTGATCGCCAATCTGTGAGCGACGTCACGCGGTTCGGGGAAGCGGAGAGGACGCGGAGCGCGCGGGCTCCTTCTTTTTGTTTGCTGCAACACAGAAATAAGAGAAAAGAGAAGGGGCCACCACGGGAGATTGCTCCGGCGGGGCGAGCGGGACAAATGTAATATAGCAAGATATGGGGGTTAAACGGCCATAGCGGGAAGTGACTCGCCGCGACCTCGGGGGGACGGGAATGGTGCAGAAATTAAATAGCAAGAATTGAAACGGCCATTGGGGAAGTGACTCGCCGCGGCCTCGAGAATATGAGCAGATAAGAATATAACAGAATATAAGGAGAATATAAAGAGCGGGAATTTAAACGGCCATTGGGGAAGTGACTCGCCGCGGCCTCGAGAACATGAATAGATAAGAATATAATATATAAGAACGGGAATTTAAACGGCCATTGGGGAAGTGACTCGCCGCGGCCTCGAGAATATGAATAGATAAGAATATAACATATAAGAACGGGAATTTAAACGGCCATTGGGGAAGTGACTCGCCGCGGCCTCGAGAATATGAGCAGAATACAACAGAATATAAAGAGAGTATAAGAACGGAATTTAAACGGCCATTGGGGAAGTGACTCGCCGCGGCCTCGAGAACAAGATGTGATCGCCAGGGGCCGAAAGACCCCAAAATAAAGAAAGTGATCGCGCCTACCTCAAGAGCGGGAGATGGCGGGTTGCTTCTTCCTCCCCCTTCGGCCGGCCGACGGAGAGGGCTTTCCTTGGGTACCCTTGCAAAACAACGACAAACAAGTAACGAGTGGATTAGAAAGATGAAGGTGTAGTATTCAAATCCTTGCGATAAAAATAACGAAATGATGGCAAGACACACACCTGGTTGGTGTTGTCTTTTAAACCCCTCTCGGACTCGAGTAGGAGGAAAATGAGATGATGGATGCAAGAAGTATATAAGAAGAGGCGCCCTTATGAAGGGGGATAGATGATGCGAGATGATGAATGCAAAAGAACTAAGAAGAAAAGGAAAGGATTGGCTTATTGGATGTGCCGATGGTGAAATCCGGCGGAGCTCCGGCAGCGTAGGGATGGCGTGGAAGCGCGGTGGATGAAGACGACCTTCCTCTCGCGAGCGTGGGCACCCGAGAAGCCGGCAGAACCTCCACCTACAAAAGACCCCATGGGTTAGAAAATGACTCCGGTAGCCTCTGGGCTCCGGCAGCCTATCGGATCTCTTCGAAGCTCTCCCAGAACTGAGGGGGTGGGCCTCTATTTATAGGGCTCCGGAGGGTGGAGGCGTCCAGGACCCTGGACACCTCCATCAGGGCCGAACTAATATTTTATTCTATTTTTATTAATTTTTTTGAATATTTTTGTGGAGGCGTCCAGGGCCCCAGACGCCCCTAACAGGTCCAACGAACACCACCGACGGCCGCACGCGGTTTGACACAACGCGTGGTTTTGTGAGCGGCGCCTCGTGATTCAGAAATGGGCGCGTCCAGCTGCCTGGACGTCTCCATAATTTGGATTTTTTCACACACGACAAACCGTCGTTCGGTGGGCGGCGCCCGTGAGGGAGTTGATGGAGGCGTCCAGGGGCCTGGACGCCTCCATAAATATATTATTTTTATTTTTTGTTTTGTCTTTTTATGCCAAAGCTGGCATTATATATTTTTTATTTTTGTTTTTATGGAGGCGTCCAGGGTCCTGGACGCCTCCATTAATATATATTTTTTTATTTTGTTTTGTCTTTTTATGCCAACTGGCATATATATATATTTTTTATATTTGTTTTTATGGAGGCGTCCAGGGGCCTGGACGCCTCCATTAATATATTATTTTTTTATTTACGTTTTGGGTTTTGAAAAATAAAAATAAAATAAATTAAAAGAATGGGGGCGTCCAGGGGCCTGGACGCCCCCATTAGGACCCACCCGGGTCCTCGGACAAGCGTTGGTGGCCGCCGGCAGACACCCTTCTTGGTTCCGGAACCTCCTGATGCGTCTGATTGGTGTTGATGCCGTCCGAATGCCGTGACGAGACGATTCCAGATGCCGAAAAGGGCGGAAGAAGACTCAAGAAAAGGAAGCACTCGAGCGATTCAAAATGCGTAAGCCGTTGCGGGGCGTTGTATAGTAATATGAGACTTTCTCGGGAGACGTCAGGAATGGCGTGTCTACAAGCGTCCCCCTCACTGCCGCTGAAAGTCGCTTCCTCTTCATCAGAGACGGTCTTAGAACTGCCTGAGGATATTTCCACACTAGCTACACGCTGTGGGGCCACCTCTAAAACATATCGGGATGTAGACCGGGTAATTATGCGCCTCGCCGGAACAGTACTCTACTTCGACTGAGTCTTATGACCCTCCTGTGGCTGAGTAATATCGCCAGCCTCTCCCGTAATTTCAGTCTCCCCACCAACCGTCACTATAGGGAAAAGCTTGTGAGAGGGACAATGAAAAGTAATTGAAATATGCAGGAAAAGATGAAAAAGGCATGCTTACCCTCCGCCTCACTAGCCAGCGTGGGAGAAGGCAGCCTGGTCTCCACCACAGAAGGTGCTACAACTGGCTCTTGGGCTGTGCAAAAGGAAGAGGTCAGATTCAAGGACTTCTTTGAAATCCAGCGAAAGAGAATGAGGAATGCAATTGCAGGCTATTGATGTTACCCTGAACCGATGTCTGAGCAGCCTCCCTTTTAGATTCAAACTCATCAAATGAGGGAATATCAGGGAGAGGGGTCCCGGTGTCCATAGCTACCGAAGCCGATTGCTGAGCATAAACCTTCTTGGCCTTCCTGGCCTTCCCAACTACAGCCTTAACTACGGAAGCCTTTCTCTTCTTGCCAGGAGGCAGGGGAGTAGTAGTCGGTGCTGCTGCAGGGATTTCAAAATAAGTAGGCTTCTCAGCCTGCGCAATGATTTTTCTATAAAGCCCCTGTCACTTTATATCAGGCCTGTCTGTTGAAGATGTCAGAGAGGTAATGTGATCAGTGGATGCAAAGTGTGAATACTGAGCAGAAATCACTGCAGTCAGGAAAGAAGAGATCATACCTGCTGGGCCATCGTAAAAGATAGAGAGCGGCCAGTACAGATAAGCTACCTCCTTGGAGCGTGAAGCAGCCTCCTTGATAAGCCAGCATACATCGCCAAGTACCTGGCACTTCTCCACTAAAGCTGCCAGGTCACTATGACCATGAAGGTCAAGACACCGAAACAAGTCGAGGTGGTCCATACCCCAGCCGTCGACATAATGAAAAGAGATAAACAACGGCTTGTTCAATATGCCGGCTATCGGGTTTTCTACAGATAACCCATGTAAATTCAGCAAAATAAACAACCAAGACGTCTGCTTGTAGTACGTCTGGGTTCTATCTTCCCGGCGCACAAACGTCCTATATGGGTGAAATCTATCTGTCGGACCCCTCCAAGAAACTACTGCCGGGAGAGGCTCTTCGACAGGAAATGGATATTGTTGCGCCTCCAAACGAGCGTCCCCTACACGGCTCAAATGTTTCAAGTTCTGCATGAAAGTGTCCTCATTGATAGCAGCAAAGACAGGAGCAGGCGGGTCGGAATCCTTTTCCTTCAAAGCCCGACGCTGGGCCAGATAGTTCTCAGCCTCCCTCTGGTGCTGTGAATAAATCCTTCTCAGGTGGGCCTCGGGGATGTCAAACACTGGCCCGGGCTGTTGTTTCAGAAAGGAACGCTCGGCCACGTCCCAGAATGCACCTCTACTATCCCTGTAGAAGCTGGTTCGAATGTTCCACCATTTGATATATTCTGATGTTACCCGGGGAACACGGTTAGAAACTGTGGGAACTCTGAAAACTGCACCGTCCTGGCGATGGTAGAAATCCCACCACAACCGGCCATCGCCGACAATGGTGGACCCATGCTTAGCCCGGCTATCCAGGGGAAATTGAGCAACCGTTGTGGGGATATGCTGGTCATAACCAAAGTTCCGCCCAAAGCGGAATGGATAGTATGGTTCCAGAAGGAGCAGGCCACCCTTTCTGAAAACTAAGACACTAGGACGGATGGCCATGGCCCATCTGACCAGCTCCGGCTCCAGGATTGGCTGGGCAGTGTTAACCCCTGAGACAGGATGGATATATGTCTCTACCTCTTCCAGCTTGCACTCTCTCTGAGGATCAATCAAAGGAGCTGAACCTGCCGCCAAGCTCCAGAAATGAATGCTGCCAGGGGCATCCACCGGCACCTTTATCAGTCGGCCCCTTACTTTGAACAGCTGATCATAGAAAGGACCAGGTTCAGCACTGGCAAACTCAATCATTCTGGGCAGTACTGTGTCTGCCTGCAAAGTTCTGGGAGCCAACTCAGGAAATAAACTACAGACCCAGGCGTTGAAGAAATGAAAAGGACCCACGGTCCTCAAAGAACGGGGAGTCCGGTGCTTGTACAGATCCCCCAAAGACTTGTATATCAGACACAGGGCCACTGGGCAGAGCGACAGCCTCATTCCCCAGGCCATCTGATAGGCTGGATATATAACTTCTGGCCGGATGATTGTCTCGTCCCCTTGAGGGAGAGCGAAAGTGCACAGCCAGAATGTAAAATAAGCCGCACAATGTGTGATGGGGTCTACGCCTGCTGGGTTGGGACCACCGCTGCCTGCACGGCGCAATGAAGATGGCATCGTCGACTTATAACGGGGAGCCCTTACCTGCTTGCTAGCAGTCGGACCCACGGAAGGGAAGTCTGCATATTTCAGGGGGCCGTCAAAGAAGTACTGAATCCACTGCCCTACCCGGATCCGTAGCTTGCTGCCCTTCTCTCGGGGATGATAACCTTTGGAGGACCCTCTACTGTACGCCAGACAGATGGAGCGATATGCCTTCATAAGGTACCGGTATGAGAAGCCAATGGAATATCTGCCTTCACCATCGGAGCTATCCTTCTCAGAATCTGCCAAGCAGACTTCTTCATATGGCTCACCGTCAATAGGCAGTCCGGAAAGCTGTGACAGACTCCAGAGGTCAAGAGATGTCTCACCCTCTGCTGTATAAAATACGTTGAATAAGGGGCAGAAGACTTCGAACATCCCACAGCATAACCCTCGGGATATAGGATACCGAAATCGGGAAGCAAAAACACTATGATATACCCCGGCTCTGATCAGCAGAGGGGCATATTCCTTCAGAACAAACTCAGTAAATTCCACGGCTCCTACCCGAAATAGGTGGGCGTCAGTGATCTTGGTATCCCCAAACCAACCAGCGGCCAAATGATACTTGAACTGAATGGCCGAACAATTTAGCACGAAAGGCTCTTCGCGGTACCCCCACTTCACTAGCGCCAGGAAGAGACCATAGCCGGGCTTCTC
This sequence comes from Amorphophallus konjac, assembly GCA_022559845.1. Taxonomy (NCBI): domain Eukaryota; kingdom Viridiplantae; phylum Streptophyta; class Magnoliopsida; order Alismatales; family Araceae; genus Amorphophallus; species Amorphophallus konjac. Next base: position 141,932,609 of record CM040128.1, on the reverse strand, counting down.
CCTATTGACTCGGCCACTGGCATTATCCCACCGAGCAGGTGTGAACTCCGGGGCCCGGGTCAGCATTTTCTGTTCCGGCTCCAGCTCCGATATGCCAAGGACTGCATCCCAGTCACGCTTCTCCCCGGGAAGATATATAGCCTTTCCGCGATATACTGAATCTTTCAGGTTGTCTCTCTCAACCAGAATTGCGGCTTCAACTGTACGAGCTATTCGGTAGTTCCGCATTCCACCCACGGTGAAGGTCCAGATAAACGGCAGCAAGTGTTTGTCCTTCGGGAAATCCGGGCGATAATCAGTGCCCCATCTGAAGCATGTTTCCATGGCAGTGGAGTATACCCGGGATGTTGACACCGTATCGGTATCAGAATCGGATGATTCATCAACGGAAGCGATCTTGTCGTATCCGAAGTCGAGGCTGTGCACATTCAGCCAGTTTACTGTGGCCCGTGATATATCTGGCTGGGCCGATGAACTGGCCTCGACACCTCCAGGGGATGCCGCGGCAGAGCCTGAAGCCATTGCAGTGTCTGCAATCAAAGAAGAAAAGTGAATTAAAAGTCCTAGAACAATGGGCAGTCTTTTAAAGATTGTAACATGAGACCCTATGAAAATTTCGGCAGCATCTCCTCTTATTCGGGGTCTGCCCAAGGAGAATAGGGAGTCACCAACCAAGAGGGGGTGATCCCGAAGCAAAAAGGGATTAAATCCCAAAGATCATCGTACCCAGGCGAAATCAAACAAGACGGGAAGAAGCCGGATGGTCGGAGGGGAGGAGCTTGCCGCCACCGCCGAGAGAGAAAACAAAAGTGAAGAGAGAGAAGAAGCTGAGAATAATGAGAAGCCAAGAGGCTTCGGCGCCTCAAATAGAAGGCCGAAGCGAAGGGCTCTCGGCGTGGTAGAATGCGCGCCGAGAACCCCCAGGCCGAGAGACCCCCCTCGGCCGAAAGGCGCGCCGAGAAGCACCACGCGTCGAGAAGCACCCCGCGCCGAGAAGCCCTCCGCACCGAGAAGCACCATGCGCCGAGAAGCCCTCCGCGCCGGGAAGCTAGGTGCGCCGAGACCCCCGTCTCCACGATCGAGAGGTCTTCACGCGCCGAGAAGCCTATGGCCTCGTGCCGAGAAGCTCCAAAAAGCTGAAAATAAAGTCAAACAGTATGAAGATAGAAAAGAAAGATACATGTGCAGAATATTGTTGTAACGAGATGATCAGGTCTAAGGACCGGATGGAAAAGAAATTGAGGAAGATACCCTCAAATGATGAAAGTCACCTGCAGGCCCCGTGCCGCTTATTCTGCGCTTACGCCGCCCGCAGGTGGGGGGCATTTGTTGACAGCTTGAAAATGAACAAGGGTGGAAGCAGATCATACCCACAGTGAAAGACCAATGATGAGGCTCGTCAACCATTTACCCGACTGAAGCCTTTGTCGGCCGAGCTGACGTCCTGTGACGATGTCACTCAGATGGCAGCACTAACGAAGCAGTAGTCGTTTGACTAATGAGACCTCCCAGCACACTTTAATAAGAGCTGTGTTATTGCCTCATCCAAGAATCCACAGATGACATGTCAGCGTAAGTCAGATGTCGGCTTATTGACAGATGTGATGTAAGATAAAGATGAAGCTGGTACCGGCACATGAAGATTGTAAGGGCTTTTGCAAAGTCAGAACACAAGAAGAATCATCTCCACAGATTATACACCCGGCTGAAGTCTTCCCAGACTAAAGCTGATGTCTGATCTCGTCACCATTCAGGTGACGATATCGATAAAATGATGCCCGGTTTTGTCATCATTCAGATGGCAATACTGATGAAACCCCTGTCCGCGGACTGATGAAAACCCTGCTAATGATCTCAATACAAACTATATCACCAACGGAGGACCCTCTTGGGTACTGATGTACGTGAAGGGCCTATCAAAGGCCTGGTCAAAGAGACTTAAATGGGCCTTTAATGGTGGCGCCGGGAGCCACTTTGTCAAAGCCCAAATGCTGCACAAGGTTGGAGTCCTGCGCGCCGGGAAGCCTTCAGCTGAGGCGCGCCGTGAGGTGTCTGCCGAGAAGGCAAGGAGGGACGGCTATAAAGCCCCTTCCCTTCGAAAGGCTGAGGAGAGGTTGAAAAGTCAGAGATAGGAAAAAGCTAGAAGAGAGACCGAGGGGGAAAAAGAAGAAGCAGGGAGAAGAAGAAGAGAGGAGACCCAGGTGGGCAGCACGGGGAGGGAGAGGAGTCAATGCTCCGCCCTCCCCCATGCTTTCCTCTTTTTTATTTTCTTTTTCTGATGTAATCTGGCGAGGTTTTCTCGATGTATCAATGTAGCCGGAGGATTCGGTCTCGATTTCCATCTCTCTGTCTTTCGTTTACCTTCTACGATCTGTACAGGTTTGGGATGATGTAATAATATGAAAGATGAACATGGCTCGTTTGGGCATTCGATCGATTGAAATATCTGCTGTATTTCTCCCCTTCTTGCATCGGCTGTTCTTCTGAATATCATTTTGCCTAGATGTTATAGCTTTCCGATTCATGTTTCGACCTCCCCTCCCTAGCCTATCCTCTGGTGGAAGACGAAGACGGAGTCTCAACCCTCATCCAGTGGGTTATTAGGCTCTGTCCCTCCTCTTCCCCCCCCCTCGGATCATGGTTTCCCCGGATATCACAGATGTCTGTCGAGCTCCAATCTCATTCAGGGTCAGAGACATCAATCTCTTGACCGTCTGAGTAGCAGGTGAGTATAGAAAATGCCATATGTCCCATGAGGATTCCACAATGGATGATCTGCCCTTCGACTGATGCTAACCCCCACGTAATCCCCTTCTGCAGTCCAGATACTACCTCAATTCGAGCCATAAATCCCAGAAATCGCCTGAGCAGAGTACCACAGTTCAGCCATAAACCCTTTTAGCCCCATCCCGGCGTGGCCATTTCCCCGCCGAGAACTACTCTACCGAGAGATCCCCCTTGCTTTAGCCCCTTCGGCAAGGCAAATAAGGCCTATCCCAATACAGCCTTCCCGGCCCGGGGGCCTCCCGGCGCCGGGTTCCCGGCGCGGTCATTACCGCGCCGAGAACCCTTGCGCCGAGAGCATTCCCCCTTGGCCAATAAAACCCACGTTGGGAACCATGCTTCCTGACACCCCTGCTTTACGTTGTGAATTCTCCATTCCTTGAACCCCGGAGGAAAGCTTTCCTGCTATAGGCCAAGGAACCACATAGATGCCCTTTGAAGTCCGATCAACCAAGCCTTGCATCTTGTCGAAGGATACTCTAGATCATCATATGTGCCTAAGGGATAAACATCATTGGGGATAACTCCCCTACATAACCTTACGAGCCAGAGAAACTCTGCCACTGCATAAGTTTCAATGGCCTCAAAGGGATATTAAGTCGGTGCTGTGATCACATACACGGGCTAGGGGTCCCATACCCCCCTTATTCTGGCTTTCATCCCGGCACTCTGTGGGTGATCGTCTATTACTCCCTGGCATACGCTAGGTACGGGGGAGGTGCTGCTGAAATCCTCCCAACCGATGAAAAATAATACTGAAGCTGTCCTCCGGGCTCCGTATGGTGATGGTGAAAAGGACCTCTGTGTCGGGCTCTTCCCCTCCAATCCCTCTCAGTTCTCGGCCTCCTTTGAAGCATATACAACTAAAACCAGTTGAACCCCATATCTAGTCTCCAGAGCCAATCTACTCGGATATAATTCCAGAAAACTCTCAAAATCCTAAAAATAGGGTACCGTAAAGTCCTAAACCCCTCACGGTGCCCAAACACCCCTTCTCGGCTAGCTACCTCTCGGTGCCACCAGCTCCCGGTGCGGCCTTCAGCGCGCCGGGAACCCCCAGGCCGAGAGCTTCTCTTACCCCTTTACGCCGATAACCCCCTTGGAGAATCTTCAGCGCGCCGGGAAGTCGGCGCCTGGAGCTTCCTGGGTTCTTCCCTTTGGCTACGCCGAGAACTTCCATCTTCTTGCTACTCACGCCGGGAGCCTTAGCCTCCCATCTGTGGTCATGCCGAGAGCCTAAGTTGCCACCCTGTGAGCCCAAATGCCCAGAGCTAACCTACACAGAGATATTCATGGATCACCAGATGTGTCCTGAGGATAAAGTTAAAGGGAGGTAGACTCCCTTATGTTCCATCGATTCGTGTCGAAGTCACAACGACGCGCCTCCCTCTTAGCTCTGGTGAGCCATGCCAATGCATGGGTGCCACTAGCTCCTATGAGGGAAGAATCAAATATTACCTTAGGGCATACATGTGTAACGTGGAGAGGCCCGACCTCTCTCTTTCTTTCGGCTTTCACCCCGGCACTCTGTGGGTGATAGCCTATTTCCCTCTGGGCATGATCCAGACCATGGGGAAGTGCCGCCGAAATGTTAACCAATGCTTTAAACCTCCGTCATGATCGCGGCTCATCCTGTCCGTGATTGATATCCTCTGTTTTACCTTTCCCCTGAGTCTGATTGTTTTTTCGAGCCGTCGATTCAGCGATATCGTCTGTTTCTACAATCGATGTCATTATCTTGCCCGCCTTCCTGGCTCTGGTATGAAATTCAAACTGCGCACATAAAAATAATATCCTTTTTATTATTGCCTCTCGAGGCCTCCTATTTTGGCGTTTAATCAAGGGTTATCCTTCCTTGGAAGGGCGTAATTAACGTCATAGCCTTTATGGTATGACGGACTTCTGGTCCCGACTCGGACTTCACAATCGACTGACCAAGTCAGATCGAGCGCACAATAAAAATCGTCACACACGTGACTGGCACGCCTAATAAATCAATAAATAAAAAATCCAAATAAAAAATAAAAAATATATAAATAAACAATATAATGAAATAAGATAAAATCCACGTTCCACAAGGGCCTGCTCCCGTTCCCTCACCTCTCTCTTCTCTCTCACAAACTTTCTCTCTCTTCAACTCTTGCAGCAACGTTTCAGCAGTGTCTCAGCATCTCCCCTTTTCTTCTTGCCATGGGCTTGTATTTATAGGGAAAGCAAGGGTCTTGTTCGAGGGAGAGCCCCTGTTCTTCTTCTTCTTTTTCTTTTCTTTTGTTGAATTCCACTACTGCTACCGCTGCTGCTGCTGCTGCTACTGTTGTTGTTGCCGTGTCACCTTCTATTGTCGTTGATGTGGCTGCGGCGGAATAGGTGGAGTAGGCCGACATGTCCTGGTCGCTCCGGCGCTCTAAGCATGGCTTCGATCATGCACACGTGGGATGGCCACGCCGTGGATGTCACGGGAAAATAGGGGAGTCGTGGATGCAACAGTGCCAAAATTATGAAAATGGCATCCTGAGGTAAGGCCACAGATTCCTGATCGTGAATTTGGCGTCCAGAGGGTCGGTTGCTAATTCTTAGACCCAAGTAGAATTCGCGTCCATGAGCTTGATGCTAATTCAAAATGGTGTCCGCCTGAAGGGCCGCAAATTCATCGGATTAAAATCTAATAAACACGTGGAAAATCCAATAATACCAGGAATTGGCATCACAATACGAAGGCGCCCATTCAAGAATTGGCATCACTTCACGAGTCGCCAATTAAAGAATTGGTGTCTGCGTGAAGGGACGCTGATTCTTCTTCTTCTTACTGCCAACAAATGCCCCCCACTCGCAAGTGTCGTGAATGAAGGACGCATGAGTAGGGCCTACGGTTGCAGCCCATTTGAAAGCATTTAGGTGTGTATCTTTCGTCTTTGTCCTGATCAGGAGAGCGGGCTTCCACCGAAATTGGGAGAGTAGACTTTGAGAGCCGAAATTGAGAGCAGAGGCTGTGAGAGCCAAAGGATAATGGGAGAGTAGGCTACGGGAGCCGAAATTGGGAGAACATGATAAGTGTCTATTTTCTATGATAATTCATTGCATAAACAATATTTTATGAGCATATAATTAGGCAATTATGCATATTTCATAGTTAACCTCAACTTTGCGCTTAAATTGGGTCTTTCACGCAAATTAATTAATTTGGTGATATTATTTAATAAACTGAAGTTGAGGGTCATGAGCATTAATTCTCTATTGTAAAACCATGAGCATTTGTGATTTATGTGCACATTATGATAATTTTTATGGATTAAATCGTAATTATGTGTGTGCAGGACACTGAAGGCAATTGCAGGAGAAATCGGGGGCAAAACTATCATCAAGACCAGGGCATGGTTGCCTAGGGTGCCTCCACCACCTTGACCAAGTCAAACACAGTAGCCACATATTTTGGTTGGAGGGAAAAGAAAATTCAAAGTTTGAAATAGAGGAGATCAAGAGTTGGAATTAACGAGTCTTGGGAAGAAGCTCACCCATTTAAGAGGGGGTGCCCAAAGCCCAAGGAGGGGGGGCCCCCCCACATTTTCCTCTTCCCCATCCATTCATATTCCACCTAAATCCCAGCCATCCATCTCCTTTTGATGCAATCTCCACCTTCCATTGACCCAATTTTTCCTATAAATAGCCCATGTCAAGGAGGAGAAATGAGTTTTCTTTTGGAATTTTTTTCTCTCCCTCTCACATCTTCACCTTAGGTCACCGATTTCCTCCCCCCTCTATTCCTCTTCTCCTCTTGCTCTCTTAATGAAAGTTCTTCAACTTCTTCTTCTTCATCTTCCTCTAGTTCTACTTTGTTTTCACGTTATATTCCAATTTTTAAAGGTCTATCTCTCACGTTTTCCTGCTCATCCGTAAATTAGTATTTCCCTCTATTCTTCCCCTTATTTCTCCCCCTTCTATTCCCCTTCTCCTCTTGTTTTCTTCAGAAAAGTTCTTCATATTTTAGTTCTCTTCAACTACTTCTTCTTTCTCTTTAGCTCGTTCTGCACAGTTTTCAAGTTATTTCTTTTATTTTCACAATTCTATCTTGTGCATTCGTAGATAGCATTTTTCTCCGTTCTTCCCCCTTTTCCTCTTTCCTATGAAGGGTCAAATGAGTCTTAGATGGTATGCTCTGATACAAATTGTAAGGACAAATGAGTCCTAGACGATATGCTCTGATACCAAGTGATATGGTGCTAGGTTCAGATTCAGAAGAGGGGTTGAATGAATCCCCTTTAAAACTTTTGCCCAGTTAAAATTGACTGTAACATTCAGAGATGTGGAATAAAAATAAACAAGGATCTAACGAGTCTGAAGGACAGAGATGAGCTCAATCAAGCTTAGATGGTGCAATCACCTATCGCTCTGGACATAGAGTGACAGTGCCTGAACACATGGGATCTTTCGGAACCAGAATCAAGTAGAGAGTATGCAACCCAAGACTCGCGCTAGACAAAAGATTCAACTCGGCCTATACATACATCTAGCGAATCTAATAAGGTAATCAAACCACAATGCACAAGGGATATTTTAGGTGGTTCGGTCCACAGACCTACGTCCACCCCACACTCAAACCAGAGTGTGGCTTCCGCTGATACACAGCTTAAACCGCTGGGCCTCACAGCTTGCCTACAACAGCTGAGCATCACAACTTGCTTCCGCTGGGCAATACAGCTTAGCCATCTGCTACCTAACAGCTTGACCCGCTGGGCAATACAGCTTAGCTGACCAGAGGAATCCTCCTCTACAACCGCTGAGCGACACAGCTTGCTCTGCTGACTAACAACTTGAAATAAAGATAAATAAAAACAAACGATGATAAAACACAGCGACTGAAAGCTGTATGCGATAGCAACACAGATGTGGCTTCCAAGGAGCTGACTGGATTGGGTTTGATCTAGATTCCAGTAGGGACAGATCTTTTGATGAAGATTCTCTTCTTTTCCTTGAACTCTCTATCTCTCTCTCTTTCTTTCTTTCTCTTCTTTTCTCGATATCATGAGCTTTCTCTCTTCCACTTCTGCTCTGCTCTGCTGCTGCTCTCAGACGATTCATGTTCTTCTATTCTTCTCTTCTATTTCTTCAGGAATAGTTAGATTGATGGGAGGAAAGGGTCTTTTATACTCCTTTAGTCTAAGACTCACAAGCTCTCTCCCTAGGAGTGTGGAGAGAACACTCCCGCCAAGAAGCTTCAGGAACATCTTGGCCACGTGTCAGAATCTGGAGGAGTAGGAGTCCACGTGGCAATTCCTTTCAGGGACGATCTGCCTTTGATCATGTGCCCTTCTTAACTGTTACGAGCAGTTATCCTATCAATCCATCAAGACATAAGATAGTTAACATTTGTGAAAATAGTATAGACTTCATGAGGCATTAAGGCAAACATGCATAGACTCAATATGTCATAAGTGCACATATGCACGGACTCAGTGTTCACACAGGGAACATGTGCTCAGACTTAATTCAAGTGCAGAGCTAAAATATACATAGGCTAAGAGTGAGTGTAATCAAGAAGTGCATCAAGTTGGTACATACTCTACACTAACTCAATTATGCTGAGAGCTATCTTGCACAGACTCTGTGCATGCAAGAATCAAAAGTTGAACAGACTCTGCTATGCATTATGCAAGAGTTGCACAAACTTAGACTGCAGCGAACCTTAATCATGCACAAACATTTGACCCCATAAACCTCTAATGCACGGACTTACCAAGAAGTGTGCACAGACTTTATGTGCACGGGGTAAGAGTTGCACCGTCTTGATGGCATGTAACGATAGTTGTTGCACTGACTACATGAGCCTAGATCTTGCATGCACCGACTTGGTCGCGTGCAGCAATGAAGATTGCACCGACTTGCTACGCCCAGAACACAACATGCACGGACTTACTCACACACAGTATCAATGGTTGCACCGACCTGCTTAAAGTGCAACACTATGTTTCAACGACTCAAAGAGGAAGACCTGGGAATGCAATGGTGTTGAAAACTCCTTAGACTTAAGTATTCACCGACTTACTTCCATGCATCACAAAGGGTTGCACAGACCTAATGAAAGCCACGATGGAGAATACAAGGACATTGTGACCCTTGGCTTCAAACATGCAACGATTTCACTCTGCTGCAAGACTTCACTGCACAGACTTCGACAAGCGAAACGGACTTAAGTACACATGAATGGTGCACTGAGTTAGTGCAGCTTAACTGAGATATGCACGAACCTTAGCCTTAAATAATGACTTAAGTACAGAAAGTGCACTGACTTAAGCTGTTGAACCAAGAGTGTGCAACTACATTATGTGTTGAACATAAATGAATGCATTGACCCTAAACATATGATGCCATTCAATAAAGCACAGATGTAGGCTTAACTGTAAACCAGTTGCTATCAACGAAACATCATCATACCAGATGCTGTCATTCAAACAAGCAGACTCAAGTGGTGACTCATAATATGACTATCAACAAAGCAATGAATCACGCTCAGTATGACATATAGTGTTGCTAACACCAAAACCACATGAACTAACATACAAACCATCCTCAAACTCAATGTATCACACTCAGTGTGACTTATAGTGTTGCTAACATCTAAACCATCATCAACTCAAAACCATCATCATAACCACAGGGGCACAACAATCTTCCCCTTTTTGATGATGGCAACACCATGAGTCACACTGACTCAACGTGAGTCACTGACTCAAACTATTCTCCCCCTTTGACTTCATCAAAAAGAAAATTATTTGAGAGCGAAATATACGCAATTATGAAATGATAGATATGCAATCTCCCCCTTTGAGTCCAATAAAAAGGCACATAGAAGCTATTCTCCCCCAGAATGCAATATGACATCTTATACTCTCCCTGGATGAGAAGAAGAAGCAAATATACATGAAATGTAATAAAATCTCCCCCTGAATGAATAAATAAAAGCAGCAAGCACATGGTGTACCTATAGAAATCCACCACCATAAGAATTCTGAAGTTCAGAAGGCTGCAAGTGAACAAGGTAATATTGGGAGTGGCACCTCACATTTGTATGGTCAGAAAAATACATGTGGAAGGCCCACAGAACCAGAACCGGTTACAAGAGTTTTTCGTCAGGGATATAGAAACAAGATGGAAGATTCCAACAGTGTGGAGAATGAAACTGGTGATGTAAACTCAGTAAGGATAGCCAGAGATAGAGTGATATGAGTGCAAACATAACATAGGATTTCCAACAATCAATCAGCAGAGATTGAACAAGATATGACAGTCATAGAGCAGGAAGTGACCAACAGGTGAATGATCAAGTTGTCAGAGGTGAAACTGATCAGAAGAAATTACCATATAGTAGGTACCACAGTTATAAGTCCATATAAGGATAGACTTTCCTATCATAAGGGGTTATGAATTAACTTACATTACCCACCTGGTTTAAGCATGATGTATATTGAATCTGTCAATTGAATTCACTACTCATATCTGAAACTAAGTTTTAATAAAGATTAACCAACTAATCAAGCAATGCTCTAGATCAATCATCTTCCAACTTACTCAAATAATCTCAATGACACCTTTGAGAGTTACAAAGTGCAGTATTGAGATTAAACACCCTCACTATAATGAGAAGTTGATAGAATTTACAAGATATTTACTTTTGATCAGCACTTTAATTTTCTTGGGCAATTTTAGTTGATCAACACCATTTTACATGAGGCACAGCACGTCTTAGGTGAAGTGACCAAGTTACTCAGTGTGATAACTGACATTACCACTCAGATGTGAGGACAGAGTTAGCAAATGAAGTGTCTTTTTACATGAGGAGACACCTTGACTAGAGGCCAGAATCCTCAGTTACTAAACACAATCATGCCATTGCTCTATCAGATTTTTAATCATTTTTCACCAGAGATAACTATGGCACTTCATGACTTAGGTTTACTCTATTTCTTTGATAGAGGACCTAGTTTCTCAGTGACAAAGGTCATTGCTCTGATAACTATTTTTCTTCTTAATTAGACAACGTTTTTCAAATTAGTGTTTAAAAATAATACTAGCTCTATGTATCTCTACCAAAGTAGCCTTGATCTCATATTTTCAAAATCCAGATGAATGAGTCTAGATATTTTATGACATGGGTGGTTAAGATTTATCAAAGCTTATGATTCAGATACTTTCAAACATTCAAATTCAAATCCGAGAATACATTAGACTTATACCAATCTGAATCAGTGGACATTCTTAACCCTGTATGATAGGAATTTCTTTTAAGGTTTCAGACATACAAATAGGGTACATGACTTAGATTTCTCAAATCAGTCCAATCAATACAACTGAACAACTTATCCACACCAGAGCACAACATTCTAATATGAAAGAATTTGAATAGATTTTCAAAGGATTTCAGTAGATGATTAATCAAGAGAGAAGAATTCTATGAGATTCACCACATGAAACCAAACCAGTCTGACAAGCTTGAAGAAATGTGAGTGAGTATGATAAGCTGGCAGTACAAATAATAGCAACCAGGAAGAGAGCATCAAAGTTATGCAGATCAAAATATGGTAGCTGAGTCTGGAATACAGACAGATCAGCTTGTCATGTAGTGACATGAAGGAAGTTGAGAGAAATTCTTCTTCGACAACTCAATGAATAGAAGGCAGGAATTCATCACCAAGAGAGAGTATGAGATCATATGAGAGTAATTCAGATAGCTAGGCAAGAGGTGTTCAAAGTGTGGAGGACTTGTGAGTCTAAAATGCTCCCCCTGTCTAGATACACGGAGACATTACTTTTTGGATTTTCATATTTAAAGCTGAGCTATGCAGTTTTCTTCATCTATGCAATATGCAATGAAACTAATCATGAGCAACATGAACATCATGTGAAAGCAGTCAAACTCCCCCTGACCAAGTGCATTTTATACAATGAATGCTGAGAACATATTTTTGTGCATTTTGCTTAAGAAGCAGATATGTAGTGCACCTTAAGAGTCACTACCATAGGCATCATGTGCAATATAATTTTCAGAAGATTTCAATCAAGCACAGACAGATTAGCATGTTATGCAACTATTTAAAACACACAATTTCAGATGACAGAATTTAAAGAGAGTTTGCGGAACTGACATGAAGTGTAGGATCCCGGGGGTTTCATTCTTGAGTGCCTTGGATTATTAACCCCTTTATTCATCAGCTTCCAAGGCACACCTGCAACAATCACACTATTTTGATGCAGCAGGTACCCAAGAGACCTTGGGTCCTGGTTTCTTATTAACACCATGGAGAGATGTTCTTGACTTCTTGTGGGCAATATAGTCATCAAAATCCATCAATTTACAATTGAACATGGAATGTCTAGACTGACCACAGTAGTGATATGATGCAGCAATTTGAGAGTTCTTCCTATGCACATCATTATTAACATGAAATCTATGTGCATTCTTATTAAAGTTTTTGTTGATAGAATGAGCATTTTCTTTTCTATAACCTGCCAACCAGCATTCAGAAGCTCTGTGGCCAAGTTTTCCATATTTGAAGCATGCAACAGTTTGTCTCTTAAAACTAGATTTATTTCTATCAAAGGGATTTTGATACACCGGGGCTTTAACAAATTCGTGTTGAGTATTTCTTCCCTGTGCATGCTAGCATTGTGTAGCCAAGTGACCCCATTTACCATAATTAAAATAGTGAATCTTTTTATTTAGATAGGCATGATTTTTGGCACGAGATTTCTTAGCTTTCATGTCATCTTGTTTCATTAAATCACACTCATGCATGACATGACCAATTCTATGACAATAAAAGCATTGAATTCTCTTCTTTTGAGCATGAAAAGGTTTCTTAGCAAGAGAATTCCTACCGTGCATTCTATCAACATTCAGATCATCTTTTTCCAGCACAAGATAATTGTCCATGAAGTGACCATGCTTGCCACAGTAATGACATGAAACATTATTGAATTTCTTTGAAGCATAGGTTTTATCAAATGAATTCTTAGCATGCAGAACGTTCTTTATGTTTTTCAGTGGTTTTTGATTTTTATTTGCAGTAGACTATTTTGGGGATTGTCTTGAGGTACCAGCTACTTCATAGCTTCGAATATGAGTGATGTACAGCTGGTTCCTCTTGGCTTGCTTAATTTCAGAGTTGTTGCCAGTCCCCTTTCTTTTACCACTTACATTATCTTCCAGAGACATTTTCATTTTGCCTTTTTACTTCACAGATTTAGACCGAGAATTTCTTAGATCTTGGATTTTAGAATTTAGAGAAATAATGTCAACCTCATAACAAGCAATGTCAGATTCACAGTTGATAACCTATTGATGTAGAACATCATTCAGACTTTTGAGTGTATTGATTTCCTGTTTCAGTCTTTGTTCAGTGTCATTTTCCACACACTTTCCCTTTTCAATGGTTGACCATTTTTCTCCCATGATAGTGTTTAAGACCATGAGCTTTTTATTCTGTTCCTTGAGATTTTCATTTTCCTTTACCCACTTCTCAATTACTTCACTGTATTTTTCACTATTGGATACAGAGTCCAGCCTTTTAATCAACTTTTCTTCTCTTTGTTCAAGCTTAAGTTTCTCATTCAACAAATTTCTATTTTCTTCCTTGAGAGAAGCAATCAATTCCTTGTGCCACTCAAGATCCAAGAAAAGAGATTCATTTAAATCTTTCAACAAGGAATACTTATTACTATCGAAATTGTCAGCTTCTTTTACTAGCTTTTTGTTTTGTTTTTCAGTTTCATCTTTTTCTTGCGAGTTTTCACAATTTCTCTGAAGCTCCATGTTCACAGTTTTGATTGCATCACATTTTTCAGTCACAAGGTTAATTTCCTCTTGAAGTCTTTTGAGCTCTTCTTGATATTCTTCAATATGCTTTCTGTAAGTTTGATTTTGAGACTTCACTTCGTTTAATTCCAAGTTAGCACAATTGAGAGTTTTCAACAATTTTTCATACTCATCAGAGTTTTTCATGCAAATTTAATTATTATTACATGAGCGCAGTTTATTTTCTAGTTCAAAAATTTTATTTGCAAATTCTTGATTTTCCTTTTTCATCAAACACATTTGTTTTATGTTTGAGTGAGTCTCAGATAAACAAGCATCATATGATTGATTTGTTTTCAGGCAATTTTCACAAGATGAATTAGGACCATTTTGATCAATTTTCTTTTTCATCTTTTTATGCTGTTTTCTTAATTGGTCATAAGACTCAAGCAAATCATTGTATGCAGCAATCCAATCATCCAGGGTGTAATTCTCAAAGAGGTTTACCTGATCATCATCCTCTTCTTCATCCTGATTACTGCTTTGTTCGCTCCCATCAGCCATCATACATCGGTCTTCATTTCCATAGCTAGCAATCTTCAGTTTGTCCAAAATATCCTTGGCAGACCTGCAGGATGAAACACATGAAATTAGAGCTTTGTCAAGAGATGCTTTCATCAAATCTAATGCTCTAGAGTTGACCGAGTCTTTCAATCTATCAGTATCAGTCCATTTAGATTTATCTCTTGATAATTCATGTGGACCGTGAACCATTACCTTCCAAAGGTCAGGGTCTGTTGATCTTACATACCGATGCAAGTTCTCCAGCCATAGATCAAAATCATTACCTCTGAAGATCGACGGATGAGCCATCGAAGAATAACTGACCAAGTATAGATCTAAGGGCAATGTATGAAAAATGCACCGAAATCAAATAGCAGCAACGCGAGACATCAAAACAGCAAGGCAAAGCACCGAACACAAGGCGTAAGAGACCCGCTCTGAGATGCACCACGAAAGTTAGAGGATCTGCTGCGGATCTTTGGATCCAATGCACAGCAACCCGCTCTGATACCAAGTGAAGGGTCAAATGAGTCCTAGATGGTATGCTATGATACCAATTGTAAGGACAAATGAGTCCTAGATGATATGCTTTGATACCAAGTGATATGGTGCTAGGTTTAGATTCATCAGGGGGGTTGAATGAATCCTCTTTAAAACTTTTGCCCAGTTAAAATTGACTGTAACAATTAGAGATGCGGAATAAAATTAAACTAGGATCTAACGAGCCTGAAGGACAAAGATGAGCTCAATCAAGCTTAGAAGGTGCAATCACCTACCGCTCTGGACATAGAGTGACAGCACCTGAACACATGGGATCTTTCAGAACCAGAATCAAGTAGAGAGTATGCAACCCAAGACTCACGCTAGACAAAAGATTCAACTCAGCCTATGCATACATCTAGCGAATCTAATAAGGTAATCAAACCATAGTGGACAAGGGAATTTTTAGGTGGTTTGGTCCGCAGACCTACGTCCACCCCACACTCAAACCAGAGTGTGGATTCCGCTGATACACAGCTTAAACTGCTGGGCCTCACAACTTGCCTACAACAGCTGAGCATCACAGCTTGCTTCCGCTGGGCAATACAGCTTAGCCATCTGCTACCTAACAACTTGACCTGCTGGGCAGTACATCTTAGTCGACCAGAGGAATCCTCCTCTGCAATCGCTGAGTGACACAGCTTGCTCCGCTGACTAATAGCTTGAAATAAAGATAAAAGAAAACAAACGATGATAAAACACAGCGACTGAAAGCTGTAAACGATAGCAACACAGATGTGGCTCCCAAGGAGCTGACTGGATTGGGTTTGGTCCAGATTCCAGTAGGGGCAGATCTTCTGATGAAGCTTCTCTTCTTTTCCTCGAACTCTCTATCACTCTCTCTATCATTCTTTCTCTTCTTCTCTCGATATCACGAGCTTTCTCTCTTCCACTTTTGCTCTGCTCTGCTGCTGCTCTCAGACGATTCCTGTTCTTCTATTCTTCTCTTCTATTTCTTCAGGAATAGTTAGATTGATGGGAGGAAAGGGTCTTATATACTCTTTCAGTCTAAGACTCATGAACTCTCACCCTAGGAGTGTGGAGAGAACACTCCTGCCAGGAAGCTTCAGGAACGTCTTGGCCACGTGTCAGAATCTGGAAGAGTAGGAGTCCACGTGGCAATTCCTTTCAAGGATGATCCACCTTGGATCACGTGCCCTTCTTAACTGTTACGAGCAGTTGTCCTATCAGTCCATCAAGACATAAGATAGTCAGACATTTGTGAAAATAGTATAGACTTGATGAGGCATTAAGGCAAACATGCATAGACTCAATATGTCATAAGTGCACATATGCACGGAGTCAATGTTCACACAGGGAACATGTGCTCAGACTTAACTCATGTGCAGATCTAAAAGATGCATAGGCTAAGAGTGAGTGTAATCAAGAAGTGCATCAAGTTGGTACATACTCTACACTGACTCAATTATGCCGAGAGCTATCTTGCACAGACTCTGTGCATGCAAGAATCAAAAGTTGCACAGACTCTGCTATGCATTATGCAAGAGTTGCACAAACTTAGACTGCATCGAACCTTAATCATGCACAGACAATTGGCCCATAAACCTCTGATGCACAAACTTACCAAGGAAGTTTGCACAGACTTTATGTGCATGGGGAAAGGGTTGCACCGACTTGATGGCATGTAACGATAGTTGTTGCACTAACTACATGAGCCTAGATCTTGCATGCACCGACTTGGTCGCGTGCAGCAATGAAGATTGCACCGACTTGATACGCCTAGAACACAGCATGCACGGACTTACTCACACACAGTATCAATGGTTGCACTGACCTGCTTAAAGTGCAACACTATGTTTCAACGACTCAAAGAGCAAGACCTGGGAATGCAATGGTGTTGAAAACTCCTTAGACTTAAGTATGCACCGACTTACTTCCGTGCATCACAAAGGGTTGCATAGACCTAATGAAAGCCACGATGGAGAATACAAGGACACTGTGACCCTTGGGTTCAAACATGCAATGATTTCACTCTGCTGCAAGACTTCAATGCACAGACTTCGACAAGCGAATATGAGACATGAATGCACAGACTTAAGTACACATGAATGGTGCATTGAGTTAGTGCAGCTTAACTGAGATATGCACGAACCTTAGCCTTAAACAATGACTTAAGTACATAAAGTGCACTGACTTAACCTGTTGAACCAAGAGTGTGTAACTACATTGTGTTTTGATAATAAATGAATGCATTGACCCAAAACATATGATGCCATTCAATAAAGCACAGATGTAGGCTTAATTGTAAACCAGTTGCTATCAACGAAACATTATCATACCAGATGCTGTCATTTAAACAAGCAGACTCAATTGGTGACTCATAATATGACTATCAACAAAGCAATGAATCACTCTCAGTATGACATATAGTGTTGCTAACACCAAAACCACATGAACTAACATACAAACAATCCTCAAAATCAATGTATCACACTCAGTGTGACTTATAGTGTTGCTAACATCAAAACCATCATCAACTCAAAACCATCATCATAACCACAGGGGCACAACATCCTCTGTTCCTTTTCTCGTCTTGCTCCTTTTACAACCGTTGTTCATCTCTCTGTTCTCTGCAATTTCTTCTTCTTCGTCATCTTCTAATTCCTTCTGGTTTTCAAGTTATGTTTGACTTTTCGATGCTCTGTCTTTAATTTTTACTGTTCGCATTTTAAAGCCTTCTTCTTCTTCTTCCATCTCACCTAGGTAGCCTTAGTTAATCTCTATTTCATCATCATCCCCTTCTCTTCTAAGCCATTGCCATCTCCCTTAGCTTCACCTTGACCTCTCCTTTCCTCTCCTTAGATCTCTCTCTTCACCCCATACATTCTCCTCCAAGAGCGGCTTCAACAACGAAGGTGACTTCCTCCCGGCGTAGATGACATCTTCCGCGAGGTGGTTCATGATCCAAGGCCAAGAGAGGACGGCGCCGTCATCACTATTGCTGCTACCATCTCCAAACTCCAAACTCCATGCTTTTCTTATTTTTATTACTTTTGTGTCATTTCACTTCATTGTAATCTCGTTCCATCGTTAATGTAATTTTATTTCGCATTTCATGTACTCTTTCTTTTAAGTTAATGAAAGGAGTTGTTCTTTTGATCTAGTTATTGCTCTTCTTCCCTCTCTACCTCCTTCTTCTATCTCTTCTTTTCCACTTCATGCAATTATTTTCTACCGCATAGGCGCATAGTCATAGGCATTTTTAATTAATTGTTAGAATCATTCTTTGTTTCATCACTTTTCTTCAAGCAATCAAATCACAAATATTTTCCAAAGGAGTCTAAGATTTTTAACTTTAAAAATCTCTTTCTCCCTATGGATTCGACCCTTCTCACCACCATATTACGTCTTACTTTCATCTAGTGCGAGTTGGAATTTTTAAGATTGATACGCATGTTTTAAACGACAAACTTTCGCGTTATCAAATTTTGGCGCCGATTTTAGGGAAGAATGATGATTTTTTATTTAAGAACTTTTTTTCCATGTGTTTATAGAGTACTAATAAAGCTTTCTTTTCTTTTTTCTGTATAAAAAAAACCATTTCTGGAAATCTAGAAAAATAATTTGTTAGGAAATCTGTCGCAGAAAGCAAAAGCGTAGATACAGAGGATAAAAAGTAGAAAATTCAAATAAAATAACTGTCGCAGAAAGTAGAAATTTGTAAGTGAAGGTCCTGTTCTAAAGAAATAAAGTCAAAAAATAAGAAAAATCAAAAAATAAAATCAAAAAAAATTCAGAGGTAAGTTGTTATTTCTTTCTTTCATCTTTTGATTGAGTCATTTATATCAAAAAAAAATCTTTCATTTAAGTTTCATTTCTCGACTTTCATATATTGTAGCTAGATAGGGTCATTAAAAAAAATCAAATCATTTGAACTTCAATAAAAATCTTCATTGCAGGAGTAGAACCCTCACTTTCATGTTTTATGTCATGTATCATTTTGGATAGAATCTTTCTCTTGTTATTTAGTTTTGTCAACTGCATTATTGAAGATTGCGGGGGCAAGGTGAGTTCTTCCAAACCTCTTCTTGAACACTCATGCATATTTGCATAGAACCTCTTGTTTGAACTTGTGATGTTACATTTCATCTTAAATTATCTTAAGGGCAAAACTCATAATCACATAAGGTGGAGATTTGGTCACCCTTCCTTGGCCCACAAACCACAATTCTTGCATCTTGCATTTCCTAAGCCCAATAAAATTCAGTAGACATTGCCCCTAGGGTTCACCTTGAGATTTGGGTCCACTTAGGCCCATTATCAATTTGGATACTAGTGTCTAGAAAAGAGGTCCAATGGCAAACCCCATAGGCGGGATTGTGGTTTCATAATTAGGACCCTACATAAGTAGGGGGAGCCTCCCACAACCCCACCTCTTTCCTGACTAGTGGGCAAATTTGATAGTGGACTTGAGCTGGACTTAGGTTGATTTGTGAGAAATCTCACTCATAGGTATAAGGCACCGACTTAGTTATAGGTTAATTGTTTGATAACTTGCTTGTGGTTATTAAAAATAAAAAAATAAAATAAAACAAAAACAAAACAAAACATAAAACTCTCTTCTCTTCTCTCTTTCTTGGTCTTATTGCATGAAATAAAAAAATAAAAATAAAATAAAATAAAAAATAAAAAAGGGGTTGAGATAATTCCTATCTTTGAGTTGGGCTCACAAATTCAATTTGGTGTATCTTTTGGCCCATGATCTTGATCCATTCATTTGGTAATGAATCCAAACTCCTTCATGCCACCTTATTATCAAGAACATAATCACATGTGGGCTAGACCAGCCCATTATGTTGACAATTGTCCAACTCAAGCTTCACATTTCACCCAACCTGGCTCGACCCACCATGAAAGCCTAAGTACTTCGTCAACCCAAAATGAGAGTCCATTACATATGGCGGGCCAGTTTTTACCCTTTACTCAAAATCATGCCCAAACTCCTCAGTTTTTTCATGGGACCCATGATTTATCTGTCACCCAAGGACAAATCCAAAATTATCAAGGTCTTTCCACACCATACGTTGACCCATGTCCATATACCTTTAACTCTCATTGGAGAGACCAACACAACATTTCTTGGGGGTCCTATCAAGACCAAGCCCACAGTCCTCCAGAACAAAAATTTCAAAATCAGGCTCAATACCCGAACAACCCTTGTAATCAAGCCCAACATGGAGGACGACCCATATACTCTTCACTACATCAGACCGATTACCCATCAAATTGCTATCCTCCACAGTCTGACTCTTAGTCCATTTATCTACCTCCTCCACACATTGATCTCAATAAGGAAGATAAGTTCGATCAATTGTATCAACTCATCATGGCTTGACAACAATCCTTTGAGGCTCAACGTCAATCTGTCCAAACCTTATTAGATCAGCTTGCCAAAACCATGAAAGGACTGGAAATGGATCAATTGTCTAGCCACCCTAATACAAGTTTTGAAAATCAACTCTTTGGACTTGACCAACACCTAAATCCTCATGATCAACCCATGGTACCTCAATCCAATGACACGATTGGCCTTGATAATGGGAAGACTGTTGACAAGACACACCAGGATGCATTAGAGGGAGCTAGCAATATGGAGCATCAAATTGAGGAGCTCAAGCCAAACCTCATCTATGAAGAGAACCATGATGAGTCTGTTGATCTTAAGTTGGGGGGAGAGGAAGAGAAAAATGAATTTCAAAATTACAATCAATTTACTCTTCCTGAATTTGATAATTCTTTCTTTGATGATGAGAATGAAGAAGAATTAAGGATGGAGAAAGAATTAGAGGGACCTAGTAAAAATCAACCTAAGGAGATCAAGGCCACTTACGAAGAGGGTTATGATGAGTCGATTAGTCCTAAGTTGGGAGGATAAGAAAGGAAAAAGGAATCTCATGTTTCTGCATTTGACAAATCCTTGTTTGAAGAAAAGGTTGAAGAAGAAGTGAGAGTGGAGAAAGAATTGAGAGAATATTTGAACCATTCATCTTGGGTTAATGAGGAGTTGGACATTGTGCAAGAAAATCATTTTGATCAGGCAGCTCTTGATCTAGGAAAAGATGTATATCTTGTGACCATTTCTGACCTCGGCAAACCCATGGATACTTCTGCCATTCTTTAAGCCGATTGGTCGGATCCACCTAAAATTCATGACCAACACTGTGTTGAGGAGCATGTTCATCTTGTTTATCCTTGCCTCCCGGACACTGAACTTGTGGTGGAACCTTTTGATACCTCTCCCATTCCCGATTTTTCTCATCTTGACCTGATGCTAGAAAAGTCCAAAATTGAGGAATCTTTGGAAGATAATAAGGTCTGCATGGATTTGTTCTCACCTTATCAAGACCTTAAAGAGGAATATTTTGTCATTCATGATATTATCATTAACAATGTTCCTCTTCCATTTTCTAACCAGGGTGGTCCATTTGGACTACTAGATCCACCCTGGAATTTTTCTGGCCCTTGGACTCATAGGTCACATTTTTTCTCCCAGGGCATGAGGATGAAAATTTAAAGAAAAATAAAATCTTTGGGTGGCTAATAATGAAATCAACATTTTGGTAAATAAGCCACGTGTGTCTGGCTGAAGAAGTTAAACTTAGCGTTTCTGAGAGGCAATCCATTGATTTTGTTATTTAATGCTTTGTTTCAGATGTTTCAGATCTTTAGTCAGCCCAAAAATAATGAGAAGTCAACTTAATTTTATGAAAAAAAGGGTGAAAACCCACGGTCAAGCGGACTTGGTCCTCATTTTGCATGAAGAAACTTTTTAAAGACCCCACCAAGTCGTCTTGGAA
Organism: Amorphophallus konjac; assembly: GCA_022559845.1. NCBI lineage: Eukaryota > Viridiplantae > Streptophyta > Magnoliopsida > Alismatales > Araceae > Amorphophallus > Amorphophallus konjac. Next base: position 141,911,117 of record CM040128.1, on the reverse strand, counting down.
AGCTACTAGTCGACTTATCCTAACAAGTCAACTTGGCCTACACACCTGCACAAAAGCTTCAAGTCATACGCCAGGTTGTCTCTCTTCTTGCCCATATTGATTATTATTGAATTGTTCTCCATATTTTCACTATTTTCACATGCCATTGGGGACAATGTCATCTAAGTTGGGGGGATAACTCAAAATTTCTCTGAAAATCCTTTTCAAGCTCAAAATGTTTGTAATCTTTCATAACACCCCTAACAACTGCTTCATGTTCATATTTCATGTTGAGAAATTTTTCTTAGAATGATAAGACTTAGAGTCTTACTTGTGAGAGCAGGAAGTTAAAGGGGTGAATTAATTGATTATGTCTTTAGTCTTTTCCTAAGAATACATTTGAAATTCTATTGAACTTACACACAATTGCACAATAACAAGATTGGTTGATGAGAAACATTAGGATGATTGGAATTTTGCTTAAACACTTAGGTGATGATTGATATGCCCATTCGTTGAAGTAATCGTGAGGAAAAAGCTACCTGCCAAAAAAAAATACATGGAAAATGCCTCTAAACTTAGTAACCGGGCATGCTTCTCTTAAGGCAAGAGTTGAGGTTCGCGTCAAATAGCGAAGAGATGTGTAGCACCATGTATCAAAAAAAAGAATGAAAATGAATGAATAAATAGGCAAAGTGAAGCTACCAGTAATTCGAAAGCTTAATTCTAGATGTGGGCAGAATTGAAAATCATCTTAAGTGAAAAGTAGAAGACTCATTCATCTAGACTGTTTGGTAGTCACTAGTCAAGTTACATCACTTCTACACAAAGGGATATTCAATTTTGAGTGTATCCTGAGGAAAGGTCTAAGCACATGGGCTGATGAAATTTGTGCCAAACACATACTAGTTGAACTTGTAATACTCCAAAGTCAAAATCATCATGAATACCATGAACTGTGACATGTGAGTGTTCGCTAGTCCTAATTCTATAGCTGTTTACATTGCTAAGGGACTAACAATGTTCAAGTTGGGGGATGTGATAAGTGTCCATTTTCTATGATAATTCATTGCATACACAACATTTTATGTGCTTATAATTAGGCAATTATGCATATTTCATAGTTAACCTCAACTCTGCGCTTAAATTGGGTCTTTCACGTAAATTGATTAATTTGGTGATATTATTTAATAAACTGAAGTTGAGGGTCATGATCATTAATTTTCCATTGTATAACCATGAGCATTTGTAATTTATGTGCACATTATGATAATTTTTATGGATTAAATCGCAATTGTGTGTGTGCAGGACATTGAAAGCAATTGCAAGAGAAGTCGGGGGGAAAACTGCCATCAAGACCAGGGCATAGTTGCCCTAGGGTGCCCCCACCACTTTGACCAAGTCAAACACAACAGCCACATATTTTGGTAGGAGGGAAACGAAAAGTCAAAGTTTGAAATAGAGGAGATCAAGAGTTGGAATTAATGAGTCTTGGGAAGAAGCTCACCCATTTAAGAGGGGGTGCCCAAAGCCCAAGGAGGGGGGCACCCCCCACCTTTTCCACTTCCCCATCCATTCATATTCCACCTAAATCCCAGCCATCCATCTCATTTTGATACAATCTCTGCCTTCCATTGACCCAATTTTCCCTATAAATAGCCCATGTCAAGGAGGAGAAATGAGTTTTCTTTTTACATTTTTTTATCTCCCTCTCACATCTTCACCTTAGGTTGTCGATTTCCTCCCCCATCTGTTCCTCTTCTCCTCTTGCTCTCTTCATGAAAGGTCTTCGTTTTTAAAACCTCTTTAACTTCTTCTTCTTCTTTATCTTCCTCTAGTTCGGCTTCGTTTTCACGTTATATTCCAATTTTCAAAGGTCTATCTCTCACGTTTTCCTGCTCATCCACGAACCAATATTTCCCTCTGTTCTTTCCCCTATTTCTCCCCCTTATGCTCCTCTTCTCCTCTTCCATTCTTCATAAAAGTTCTTTGTATTTGAGTTCTCTTCAACTTCTTCTTCCTCTTTAGCTTGCTCTACACACTTTTCAAGTTATTTCGTATTTTTCACTATTCTATCTTGTGCATTTGTAGACAACATTTTTCTCTATTCTTCCCCCTTTGTCTCTTTCCTCCATCCCTTTTCTCATCTTGCTCCTTTTACAACCGTTGTTCATCTCTCTGTTCTCTACAATTTCTTCTTCTTCGTCATCCTCTAATTCCTTCTGGTTTTCAAGTTATGTTTGACTTTTCGATGCTTTGTCTTTGATTTTTATTGTTCGCATTTTAAAGCCTTCTTCTTCTTCTTCCATCTCACCTAGGTAGCCTTAGTTAATCTCTATTTTGTTGTGCCTCTTAGGCACAAGCATGTGCTATGCTGCTTTGATGATAGCAATACTTTTTGGTTTTGATGATAGCAAGACAGTGAGTGCATTTGAGTGCATTTGATATTGTATTTTGATGATAGCAATGTTATTGTGTTTTGATGATTGCAATAAACAAAGTGCATTTCTGTGCATTCTTATTCCTGAGCATTTTGCATATGATAGCAACATGAATGATGATGTTTAGCATTGATGGTATTTGTTCTTTATATATATGCATTGCATTCTGTCAGATATCATGTCTCTGCATGTATCTACAGTCTGAACAGTAGTGGGTCGACCCACCCTTGCTAATGCGTCGACCCATCAAAACATTGATTGGTTGAGTTGAAGTCTATACAGAGTCTGCATCCTCTAAAGTCTGTACATCCGATTGCCGTTGTTTGGCCAAGTCTGTACAGCCAACGCCTTCATTGATTCCAAGTCTGGACACTGGTCTTCAGGCATTCCAAGTATGCACATTGATTCAGGCTCTCCAAGTCTATACATTGGGGTCTGTTCCTACGTTTCATTAAGTGAAGTCTGTACATTCGGTTCTGAAGCTTAAAGTCTATACAGTCCAGCCTAGTCCTACGATCAATGCTTTAGCTACACTCAAGTCTGTACAATGGCTTCGCTTCATCAAGTCTGTACATTGAATCGCCAACTTCTTTGAAGCCCATACATCGCTCAAAGTCTGTACAGAGTCCAGCGTCTCAGTTAGCGTCTCATGCATTTGAGCAAAGTCTGTACATCGGTCTGTCAGCAAGTCTGAACATCGTCCGTCTTTGTTAGCGTCTCAGGCATTGGGCTAAGTCTGTACAGCATTCAATGTCTAGAGCTTCATGAAGTATGTACATCAGACTGTTACAGCAAGTCTGTACATTGTCCGTCTTCCTTAGCGTCTTGACACTTGAAGTCTATACATTAGATGTGCAGAGTTGATGTCTATACATTGGCCTCCATGATTCTAAGTCTATACATTCGATGTGCAGAGTTGATGTCTATACATTGGCCTCCATGATTCTAAGTCTATACATTCGTTTTAAGGCAAAGTCTGTACATTGCCTTTGTGCTTCAAAGTCTGTACACTGCATTCGCATTCAACGAAGTCTCTACATTGCATACAAGCATCACAAAGTATGTACAGTGGGCAAGGGTGTACATCCACCAGTGAACACATTAAGTCTATACACCGCCTGTGTTCATCTGAGTCTTATGATGTCTTTATATTCATTAAGTCTATACATTGCGTTGTGTATACTTTACATTGCTTTCGCCTTCACAGCAAAGTCTATACAATGCAATGCATATACTTAGAACTAATGACTTCGTTTCATCTGTCTGACAGGGACTGAAGAGGCTAATGAACCCCTTAACGCAAGAGGGCTGAAGACATCCAATTTCAGTTGCTGGAACACACCAATGCGTCAACGCCTTGATCAAGTGGCGTGGACGCAGTAGTTCAAACAATCAAGAAAGAAGCTTACTGGATTACTCTGGTGCGTCAACGCATTCATCAAGTGGCGTCAACGCAGCAGGTTGATGGATCGACAAGGTGACCAGAGGGTGGACGCAGTTGCACAATGCGTCAACGCACTCCACACGAAACATGAGAGGGCTGAAGCCATCTAAGTTCAGATGCTGGAACACCAATGCGTCAACGCAGCATGCTGAGAGCGTCGACGCAGCACGCCCATCTGCTGAAGACTTGATCATTGGATCACCGATGCGTCAACACAGCAGGCTGATGGAGTCAACGCAGCAGACTTGAGTTTTGCTGGTCGAATGTCTTTGAAGGCTGCGTCAACCCTTTGTAGCAAGTGTGTTGACGCCACCTCAACTCCAGTTGCTGAGCGTACTAATGAAGGGCACGTGATCCGAGGTGCCTGGCTCGTGACCAGGATGCTGCCACATGGTCCGAATTTCTAGGGCAGGAAATGTGGAAGCCACACGTGCCCAGTGTGCCTGTTGATGCTATATATACGAGTCTTCATCCTCTGTAGAAGACCGATCGAAGAAGAAGCCTAGAGGCAAAAAGAGTAACAGCAGAGCAGAAAGCTCTTCGATCCAGCAGAAGCTGAGAGAAGAAAGGGAAAAAGAAGAGAGAGCTTCCACGATCCAGCAGAAGAAAAGAAAAAGAGAAAGAGTGAAAAGGAGAACAGAGATCGAGAGAAGAAGAGAAGTGCAAGCAGAGAAGAAAGAGAAAGAGAGAGAGTGAAGAAAGAGAGTGAGATTGAGGGAGATCTGTTCCTACTGGACCGTGGATCAGATCCAGGCCAGTCAGCTCCGTTGAGAGCCACATTGTGTATTTCATTTTTTTAGCTTTCTGTTTGCTGAAGTTATTTTCATTTCATGTTTTTATTTTTCCTTTTTCATTTGGTTATCCTTGTTCTTCCGATCCTCTGGACTGAGGTCGTGTTCCTCCTGGTGGGTCAGGAGAAGGGAGATCTGATCTCCGGTTTGCAAGCAGCAGGGGGGCTGCTTGTGGGTTCCCTCCGGGCTAGGAGGAAGAGAGGCTAGGCCTCTAGTGGATTGCTGGTAGCAGAGTGCTACTGGCTGGTTCACTGGTAGCGGGGCTGCTACTAGTGGGGTTCCCTCTTGTTATAGAGGAAGAGAGACGTGAGTCTCTAGTTTCTAGTGACCGTGGGTTGCTAGAGGTTCCCTCCGTGTAGGAGGAAGAGGGGAGGTTGTTCCCCTGGGTAAGCTGTGTATCAGCGTCTGTTGGCAAGCTGTGTTGCCCAGCTGTTAGTGAAGCCACACTCGGGTTGAGTGTGGGGTGGATGTAGGTCTGCAGGACCGAACCACCTAAAAACCCCTCTTGCATTGTGGTTTGATTGCTTATGGTTTGCTTCCGCTAGATGTTTGCATAGGGGCACTCCAAGTGTTTGATCACAGGTTCATTAGATGATTTGATCAGATTTTGTTCTAAGTGTTTAATCTGTTGAGTGAGCGAAATTCTAATTGAGCGAAAGTTTATATTGGGTGAAAGTTTTTATAGGCTATATTCATTCACCCCCCCTCTGAATACTTGCACCGAACCCAACAATTGGTATCAGAGCGGTCTCTGACTTAACAGATCTAACAATCTGCAGAGGATCCTGCTAACTGTTTAATGCATTTTAGAGTGGGTCATTTGGAATCATATCTTGATTTACTGTCTTAGTGCTTTACGTTGACCATCTGGTTTACTGCATTTCTGCTTGGTGCATTCCAGAGTGTGCTTTCTGTGTTCATTGCTTTGATTCTCCGACTTAGTGCTTTGTCTTGCTTATTTGGTTTAGGTGCTTCAGTTTTTCTGTGTCTTCAGATTATTTGTAATGGAACCAATCGTGTTGAAGGCTGGCTCCAGCAAAGCAATTAGATCCAGCTATAGTGGATCATCAAGCGAGAAAATCAGCCTGTCGCAGTCTGGAATTGATGAAGACCACCTTGGAATGGTGATTAGTGATTTCAGGAAATTTTTGAGAAAAAGAGAAGGAAAGCTTGATGGTGGCAAAAAGCAAACAAGGTATAACTCTAATCCTGCCAAGATTGCTGACACTAATGTTTGCTACAAATGCAGGAAGGCTGGCCACACGAAGGATGATTGTCCAGAACTATCGAAACTCAAAGGGAACACCTCGGACATTGATAAAGAAGGAGGAAAGTCAATATGCTTAATGGCCAACCGGGATGATGAGGAATCCTCATCCAAGGTAAATTCTGAATCCGAATCAGAAGGATACTCTTTTGATGAATTGATAGTGATGTATGAAGAATTGTTCAAAGTATCCAAGAAATTAAAATCTGAAAACGAAAAATTGAGAAAAGAAGTGAAAATTTTGAAATCTGAAAAGGAGCACATTAGAGAAGATAATTCTTGTAAAGCTTGTGTAATCTTGGAAGAAATGATAAATGAGTTTGATTCTGATCACAATTTGTAAAAGGAACAAATCAAATCTCTAAAAGAAGAAAATGCTTATCTGAAGGAACAAAATAAAAAACTAATGGTTCTTAACACTGTTTTCTCTGAAAGATGGATGACAATTGAAAAAGAGAAATCAGTATTGAAAGAGTGTATCAATTGCAGTGACGAAGAAATTGCTAGTTTTTTAATACACACTGCTGATTTGGAAAAAGAAATTGGTTTGTTAAAAGAAAAACTGGCTGGTTATGAGAAGGAGAAAGTTGATTCAGAAAATCTCATAATCTCCTTGGAAAGTAAAATTACTGAGCTGAATAGTACTTCATCTAAGGTTGATAAGGATAAAGGCAAAATGAAAATATCCTCTGAAGATGAAATAAGTGATCAATGTGAAGGGATTGATAACATTTCTGAAATTAAGCAAGCTAAGAAGAAAGAGTTGTACACCACTTTTATTCGTAGCTCTGGCTCAGCTAGCACTTCAACTTCTTCTTCATATGTGTATGCTGTTCAGGAAATTTAAAAAAGAAATAAAAATCAGAAAACCCCAAAAACTCAAAGGAACTATCTGCATGCTAAAAACTCATCTGATAAGTGCCATGTTTTAAAAAAATTTAATGGTTCTTGTTCTTGTCATTATTATGGTAAGCATGGACACTGTATGAGTGAGTGTTTTGTGATGAAACAAGATGATAGAAAGCATGCTAGAAAAGTTATGTCTGATCAGAAAAGGGGTAATCTGAATGTTAAAGAATTTCATGCTAGAAACCATGATTCTAGGAAAAAGAATCTAAACTATTTTTGTTGTGGGAAGTTTGGCCACATTGCTGCAGATTGCTGACATGCTCAGGGAAAGAAAGTCAATTTAAAACCTGTAAATCTCCCTGCAAATAAAACTGCTTCTGGTAGAAGAACTTCAGCATGCTTTAAGTGTGGGAAGTATGGCCATACAGTCAAGGACTGTTGGCATGTTCAGAAGAATCATGTTAACTCCCATGTTTTTAAATTCCCTGCAAAATATTTTGAAAAACTTGCATGTTTTAACTGTGGGAAGCCAGGTCATAGAGCTGCTGATTGCTGGCTGGATGATTCTGGTAAACAGAATTTTAATTCTGGTAATAAACATGTTCATGCGTATGCACTTAGAACTCCTGCTCATAGGAATGTGCATAAAATAAACTTCAGAACTACTGCATCATGCCACTACTGTGGTCAGCTTGGTCATTCCATAAATAATTGCTATCTGATGGGATTTGATGATAAACATGCGAAAAATCTGTTGAGAAAACCTGCTAGGAGTGTCAGGGTAAATGCAGGACCCAAGACTGCTTGGGTCCCTGCAGGATCAAATTGATTGACTTGCTGCAGGTGTGTCTTGGAGGGAGAAATAAAAGGGGTTAACCAAGGCACTCAAAAAGAAAACCCCAGGACTCAATTCAGGTCAGTTCTGAAATCTGTTTTAAATTCCATTATCTGAAATTGTGAGCATGAAAATTGTGAGTTTCATGTTGATTTGCTTGATTGATCGTTGATGATCTCTTCATGCACTGAGTTTTACTTTGCATATATCTGATGCTCTTCTCTCACCGATTATTGCACTGAATAAATGGACTGCATGCTTGTTGTTGAATGCATAACTTGCTGATTGTGAATAGTTCTTCAGTGTATAGAGTCATTGCATGTGTCTAATGTCTGCACACATTATTTGCATGACTGACTTTGAAGTTGTTCAATGCATATAGAACTGATTTGCATGATTGTCATTTGCCTATTGTCGTAGACTGCATGTTTTTCAATGCATAATAGGGCTGATTTGCACTGCATCATATGTTGAAAAATCTGAAAAGGGATGAAAATGCTTATAACTTGGATGCATAAATCTGAATTGATTGCATACTTGTCTCATGTATCCTTGGTGCATAATATGTATGTAGGACAGTATGTTACATAGCATATCTCTTGCATCATGATGTTAGGGGGAGCTGAGAGTTCTAATCAATTCATTGAATCCTATTCACTTCTCAGTGTTCTCATTCAAATGATTCATATTGCCAATTGCCATCCTTTCCCCATCATTTTCACTAAACAACAGCTTTACATCTAGTTTAGTACATTGAATGGTGATTATTGCAATTATTCACTTATAAGAATCACACTTACAAATTGAAAGGAACTAAAGGTTTAACCTTTATAAATTGGAGAGTTAAGTGTCTGCACTTCAGAATTTGAGATAAAAGAAAACTTTTATAGCTCTTAATCTTTGTCTCATGGCTAAAATAGAAAAAGTTTTTGTAATGCCCAAATGTGTTGAATTGAATATGTCTAGAACAGGTTAACAAGAGTGTGTACTGATTTTTTAAACAATCACTCTAAAAGAATTAAGGGCAGCAGTAAATAAGATCATAAATGCTATGAACTGAACATAGTGACAGAGCAATGGCTGATTGCACTGAGAAACTGTGAACTCCTCCAAAGAAGCAGGAGAATTCACATGTCATGAGGTGATTCAGAATATCTCTGTTCATAGGGTCAAATCTATAGGGGGAGTCCTCACCAAGTAACTGAGGGTACTGGCCTCTAATCAAGGTGTACCCTTAATGTCAAAAGTGAAGACTATTCTTTGTGGGTTTTGATCTGAAATAGGTCTAGTAGTTTATGCCTAGTAACTGGGGGTACCTGCATCTGATCAAGGTGTACACCTAATGTCAACAGCATAAATGCCACTGATCTATTTACTTAGTTCAGATTCTGAAGAATTCAAAAGTGAAAATCAAATTGCTGTAACCTTTCGAAAAATCAAAAGTCAATGAGTGAAAATTATTTTTATCAATACATGTTCAAGTTGCCTCTCTTGAAATTCCTTGTTTAATCACAAAAGGGTATTATTTCTGACTTATCTATTAATACCATGTGCCCTAGATTCATTGCTATAAATGGAGTCTATAAACTCTTTTTTCCAGGGTCAGGTGTTTTACTCTAGATTTATCATTGTTAAACCTGAATTTTTAAAAATTGTATGTTGCTGATTCTTATACTTTAACAGTTGTTTATAATCATGCTTCCTTTCTGAACCTATGATTCAGCTATTGTCAAGTGACCCTCCTACCTTCTCTTCCTTGTTTATCTGTTCATATTCCTTCTCAAAGGGGGAGCTATTATTTAGGGGGAGAAATAATTCAGGGGAGTCTTACATTCAGGGGGAGAATGTTCTAGAGGAATTTGCATGCATAATACACTTTGCACTCTTGTTTTTACTATTTTTCTCTTTTTGATCATGTCAAAGGGGGAGAAAATCTTGTGTGTGACTCACTGTCACATTGTGTTGCCATCATCAAAAAGGGGGAGAATGTTGTGCCTCTTAGGCACAAGCATGTGCTATGTTGCTTTGATGATAGCAATGCTTTTTGGTTTTGATGATAGCAAGACAGTGAGTGCATTTGATATTGTATTTTGATGATAGCAATGTTATTGTGTTTTGATGATTGTAATAAACAAAGTGCATTTCTGTGCATTCTTATTCCTCAGCATTCTGCATATGATAGCAACATGAATGATGATGTTTAGCATTGATGGTATTTGTTCTTTATATATATGCATTGCATTCTGTCAGATATCATGTCTCTGCATGTATCTACAGTCTGAACAGTAGTGGGTCGACCCACCCTTGCTGATGCGTCGACCCATCAGAACATTGATTGGTTGAGTTGAAGTCTATACAGAGTCTGCATCCTCTAAAGTCTGTACACCTGATTGCCGTTGTTTGGCCAAGTCTGTACAGCCAACGCCTTCATTGATTCCAAGTCTGGACACTGGTCTTCAGGCATTCCAAGTATGCACATTGATTCAGGCTCTCCAAGTCTATACATTGGGGTCTGTTCCTACGTTTCATTAAGTGAAGTCTGTACATTCGGTTCTGAAGCTTAAAGTCTATACAGTCCAGCCTAGTCCTACAATCAATGCTTTAGCTACACTCAAGTCTGTACAATGGCTTCACTTCATCAAGTCTGTACATTGAATCGCCAACTTCTTTGAAGCCCATACATCGCTCAAAGTCTGTACAGAGTCTAGCGTCTCAGTTAGCGTCTCATGCATTTGAGCAAAGTCTGTACATCGGTCTGTCAGCAAGTCTGAACATCATCCGTCTTTGTTAGCGTCTCAGGCATTGGGCTAAGTCTGTACAGCATTCAATGTCTAGAGCTTCATGAAGTATGTACATCAGACTGTTACAGCAAGTCTGTACATTGTCCGTCTTCCTTAGCATCTTGACACTTGAAGTCTATACATTCGATGTGCAGAGTTGATGTCTATACATTGGCCTCCATGATTCTAAGTCTATACATTCGATGTGCAGAGTTGATGTCTATACATTGGCCTCCATGATTCTAAGTCTATACATTCGTTTTAATGCAAAGTCTGTACATTGCCTTTGTGCTTCAAAGTCTGTACACTGCATTCGCATTCAGCGAAGTCTCTACATTGCATACAAGCATCACAAAGTCTATACAGTGGGCAAGGGTGTACATCAACCAGTGAACACATTAAGTCTATACACCGCCTGTGTTCATCTGAGTCTTATGATGTCTTTATATTCATTAAGTCTATACATTGCGTTGTGTATACTTTACATTGCTTTCGCCTTCACAACAAAGTCTATACAATGCAATGCATATACTTAGAACTAATGACTTTGTTTCATCTGTCTGACAGGGACTGAAGAGGCTAATGAACCCCTTAACGCAAGAGGGCTGAAGACATCCAATTTTAGCTGCTGGAACACACCAATGTGTCAATGCCTTGATCAAGTGGCGTGGACGTAGTAGTTCAAACAATCAAGAAAGAAGCTTACTGATTACTCTGGTGCGTCAACGCATTCATCAAGTGGCGTCGACGCAGCAGGTTGATGGATTGACAAGGTGACCAGAGGGTGGACGCAGTTGCACAATGCGTCAATGCACTCCACACGAAACGTGAGAGGGCTGAAGCCATCTAAGTTCAGATGCTGGAACACCAATGCGTCAACGCAGCATGCTGAGAGCGTCGACGTAGCACGCCCATCTGCTGAAGACTTGATCACTGGATCACCGATGCGTCAACGCAGCAGGCTGATGGAGTCAATGTAGCAGACTTGAGTTTTGCTGGTCGAATGTCTTTGAAGGCTGCGTCAACCCTTTGGAGCAAGTGTGTTGACGCCACCTCAACTCCAGTTGCTGAGCGTACTAATGAAGGGCACGTGATCCGAGGTGCCTGGCTCGTGACCAGGATGCTGCCACGTGGTCTAAATTTCTAGGGCAGGAAATGTGGAAGCCACACGCGCCCAGTGTGCCTGCTGATGCTATATATACGAGTCTTCATCCTCTGTAGAAGATCGATCGAAGAAGAAGCCTGGAGGCAGAAAGAGTAATAGCAGAGCAGAAAGCTCTTCGATCCAGCAGAAGCTGAGAGAAGAAAGGGAAAAAGAAGAGAGAGCTTCCACGATCCAGCATAAGAAAAGAAAAAGAGAAAGAGAGAAAAGGAGAACAGAGATCGAGAGAAGAAGAGAAGTGCAGCAGAGAAGAAAGAGAAAGAGAGAGAGTGAAGAAAGAGAGTGAGATTGAGGGAGATCTGTTCCTACTGGACCGTGGATCAAATCCAGGCCAATCAGCTCCGTTGAGAGCCACATTGTGCATTTCATTTTTTCAGCTTTCTGTTTGCTGAAGTTATTTTCATTTCGTGTTTTTGTTTTTCCTTTTTCATTTGGTTATCCTTGTTCTTCCGATCCTCTGGACTGAGGTCGGGTTCCTCCTGGTGGGTCAGGAGAAGGAAGATCTGATCTCCGGTTTGCAAGCAGCAGGGGGGCTGCTTGTGGGTTCCCTCCGGGATAGGAGGAAGAGAGGCTAGGCCTCTGGTGGATTGCTGGTAGCAGAGTGCTACTGGCTGGTTCACTGGTAGCAGGGCTGCTACTAGTGGGGTTCCCTCTTAGTATAGAGGAAGAGAGACGTGAGTCTCTGGTTTTTAGTGACCGTGGGTTGCTAGAGGTTCCCTCCGTGTAGGAGGAAGAGGGGAGGTTGTTCCCCTAGGTAAGCTGTGTATCAGCGTCTGTTGGCAAGCTGTGTTGCCCAGCTGTTAGTGAAGCCACACTCGGGTTGAGTGTGGGGTGGATGTAGGTCTGCAAGACCGAACCACCTAAAAACCCCTCTTGCATTGTGATTTGATTGCTTATGATTTGCTTCCGCTAGATGTTTGCATAGGGGCGCTCCAAGTGTTTGATCACAGGTTCATTAGATGATTTGATCAGATTTTGTTCTAAGTGTTTAATCTGTTGAGTGAGCGAAATTCTAATTGAGCGAAAGTTTATATTGGGTGAAAGTTTTTATAGGCTATATTCATTCACCCCCCCCTCTGAATACTTGCACCGAACCCAACATATTTCATCATCATCCCCTTCTCTTCTAAGCCATTTCCATCTCCCTTAGCTTCACCTTGACCTCTCCTTTCCTCTCCTTAGATCTCTCTCTTCACCCCATACATTCTCCTCCAAGAGCGGCTTCAACGACGAAGGTGACTTCCTCCCGGCGTAGATGACATCTTCCGTGATGTGGTTCATGATCCAAGGCCAAGAGAGGATGGCACCGTCATCACCATTGCTGCTACCATCTCCAAACTCCAAACTCCAGGCTTTTCTTATTTTTATTGCTTTTGTGTCATTTCACTTCATTGTAATCTCGTTCCATCATTAGTGTAATTTTATTTTGCATTTCATGTACTCTTTCTTTTAAGTTAATGAAAGGAGTTATTCTATTGATCTAGTTCTTGCTCTTCTTCCCTCTCTACCTCCTTCTTCTATCTCTTCTTTTCCACTTCATGCAATTATTTTCTATAGCATGGGCGCAGAGTCATAGGCATTTTTAATTAATTGTTAGAATCATTCTTTGTTTCATCACTTTTCTTCAAGCAATCAAATCACAAATATTTTCCAAATGAGTCTAAGATTTGTAACTTTAAAAATCTCTTCCTCCCTGTGGATTCGACCCTTCTCACCACCATATTACGTCTTACTTTCATCTAGTGAGAGTTATAATTTTAAGATTGATATGCGTGTTTTAAACGATGAACTTTCACGTTATCAGAGCACCCTACGAGAGTCGATTTTGGGAGAGCAGGCCGCGAGAGTCAAAATTTGGAGAGTAGGCCACGAGAGCTGAAATTTGGAGAGTTGGCTACGAGAGCCAAAATTGGGGAAGCAATCTTTAAGAACTGATTTTGGGAGAGCAGGCCACGAGAGCCGATTTTGGGAGAGTTGGCTATAGGAACCAAAATCGAGAAAGTAGGCCACGAGAGCCAAGATTGGGAGAGTAGGCTATGGGAGTTGAAGTTAAGAGAGTAGGCAGCGAGAGCCAGAATTTTGGAGAGTAGGCTGCGAGAGCCAAAATTTTGGAGAGTTTTCACTCATTCACTATATTTTCGTTCATTTTCTTTTGTTATTATCTTCTTCTTTTTTTAATTCAAACATGCAAGCATCCATTGACAACAAGCATACCAAAAATAGATATATATAACATAGCTCCCCTCTATCAGGGATAGGATAAGAAAAGTGCCCATGACTCACAGGTAGAGTGCGGCCCACGAAGCACAACTAAAGGGGATGTGTCACATCAAGAAAAAGCGGTGTTAGTGACGGGAATTTGCGACGGATTAATTTTCATCGCAAATTCCATCTGTATTTTGGACATACTATACTCTCTCTGAATATACTATCTCAATTGGCGACGGATATTCAGACGAAAATATTCTGTCTGAAATTATAGACGGAATATGTTCCATCCGTATTGTCGTCGCAAAATTGAGACGTATATTCAGACGGAAAATCATCCATCTGAAATTACAAACGGAACTAACTTTTGTCCGTATTTCCATCGCAAAAATTACCCCCCCGCCATGATCGAACCCTTCCTCCCACCCCTTCCACCTGCCCCCATTTCCACCCCCCACTCTCCCTCTCACTCTCTCTTTCTCCTCTGCTCGCCGTTGTCACCGTCGGAGCTGCCGTGCTCGCCATCACCGGAGGCCCCCACTCTCTCTCTAACTCTCTCTTTCTCCTCTGCTTTCCATCACTGCCGTCGGAGCCGCCGTCCTCGCCGTCGTCGGAGGCCCCGCCTTCCTTGCCATCGCCGCCAGCCTCCCTCCCTCTCACGGTGGTCGTCGTCGTCGCCGCCATTCTCCTCCCATCCTCACCGTCGTCGCCAACCTCCTCCCATCATCGCCGTCGTCATTGCCGATAAGTGCTCTCCCACTCTCTCTCCCTATCTCCCTCCTCCGCTCCCTCTCGCCGCTCTCCCTCTCCCTATCTCCCTCCCGATCAAAAAAAAAGAAGATTGAAGCTCTTTGTTTACCAAAAAAAGGATTTCAATGCCCTAAAACCGGACCCATGTTTCTTATACATGCTTTGTTGAACTCTTCAACTAGAAATGGTAAGTTCCCTTTGAATTGAGCTGATCACGAGAGAAAAGATAGAACTGAGGTGATAGTTTGAGCCAAAAAAAGAGAAAACATTACTTGTTGCAGTATTTTCTAACCCCATTTATTCTGTTTAGTCTTTATGGATTGCATACATTAAGACATTCATTTTCTTGCTATCGACTATATCATTTCCTCTCATATTCATCGTGGGGACAGATAGAACAGAGGATAGCGTTTGAGGAGAGATAGAACTGACTCTGAGCCAAAAGGAGAAGAAACGGTACTTGCTGCAACATTTTCTCGTCGTGATTACTCTGTTTAGCATTTTTCTCATAAATAAAGGTGTAATTGAATCTAAAGAAAATGTATTCATTGGAAAACTTGCAAGAGCTATATTAATGGTAGGCGATAACCTATTATTTTGAAGAATAAATAGATAGAGAGTATTTATTGTCACATATTAAATATCAATAGTATGACAACTGATGTCTTGGGTCACATATTTTCTTTTTTGTCGGTAATATTTCAATCCTAAATAATAATTTTCCTTTGCATACATAACATCACAAAGGAGTAGTACAATATTTTTCATGGCTATCGTTGCACAATATTCCATTCGTGTACATTATGTTCGTTATTAAGCATGATATATTATTCATGTATATTATATTTCACAAATGTACAACATATTTCACTGATACGCTCTTGTCATTTAGTCCTGAATGCCATTCTTACACATTATACTTGAAGCATGAATCTTTTATTCCTTTTTTTTGTACATATATATGTTTCTATGAGCTTAAATGATAATCAAACCTTTTCAAAAAAAATTAAAGGATATATAGCCATGCATGTAGGGAGAGGAGGAAGAGAAAATCGAAGTGAGAGCAAATAAGGACATATATAGCCATGTATGTAGGCACAGAAAAGGGGGAAGAAGGAGATACTGCCATTTTAACTTTGGGTCAGTTTGTTAATCAAGCAGGGTAAGGGCAAAATAAGTCATCAGTCTTAACCGAGCTCGGTTGGTTTGTTCCAGCCCTCCAACTCAGGGGGAGGTCAGTGGGAGGGGGGGTTCAGGGAGGGTGAGGGGGGAGGGGGAGGTCGGTGGGGGGGGGGTTCAGCTGGAAGAATAGCCAACACCTTAGTATGAATGTTCTTACCTTGGGCCAATTGCAGGCTTCTGAAGAAATTTTGCCACTGCTCATCTGGTCCCTTATGTCATCTCTCTCTTTTGTTGGCTAATGACTATATATGTAGCTCCATATCACTATGGTGTCTTTTTGTCCCTTGTTCAAGCTCCCCACCTATCCCTGCAGTCCAAGCTCCCCTCCCACCCAAGAAAAAGGAAATACAAAATTAATTGTTTTAGCCAAATGTTTTCTGCAGTCACCATTTTAAAATATTTCCCATCCGAATATTGAAAATTGAGCTGGAAAAAATTTGAATGTTCCAAACTTTCAAATAGTCATTGAGTAACTAGGCGCATGAAGTAGAAAGATGTGCTTGGGTTGAACATATCAGTACACACAGCCAATGTTTACAAAGTCTGGCGAAGTTGAATGGAATTCATATTTTCTTCGGTTCATTGGGTGATAGACATGTTTATCATTTTTTAAACTTCAGTTATATTTTCATGTTGTGTTCATTGGCTACTAGGATCCGCGATGACAGAAAGGGGGCAGGCGCTGTCCCAGATAGAGCTGGCCACAGGGGCCATGGACGTGCAGTGTGAAGCACCGCCCCCTTCGATAGATGCGGTCCCCGATGCACCGAGAGCAGAGGATATTTTCAATTTATCCACCCAATTTCTGGCATTGACTCAGGGAGCGCTGCCAGTTGCCCTATATTGGGCAAGGTTCAGGGATTTGAGCCGTTATGCACCACCGACCATGGCGGATCCGTGATTTTTGACTCAACAGAGACGCCAGAGATTCGTCAGACCCTCATGGCGTCCAGGGTCACCGACGTGGAGGTAGCATTCCGGACGGTGACGATTTTGGAGGTAGAGCTACTACGCACCCAGAAGCATGGTCGGGCATTGCAATTCCAGCAGGGTCTCCCTCAGATGGTTCAGGAGGAGCCAATCGCATCCTCTTCCCCTGTCTGTGGCCCTCGTCGACGGAACAGGAGGAGGCGTCAGCAGGCGGCTCGGCATGGTGTAGGGCGTTGGCGTCAGCGATAGGATAGCATGTTAAGGCAGGCCTCGGAGGAGTCTGTGCAGTAGCCAGCCACGAGGCGACCACGGTATGGCTGAGGCAGGTGACTGTATTTTGGCCCTGGCAGAGGCGCTCTTGTATAGAAGTTACGGCTTCAATTTTCATGTAGCTTCTGCAAGCCAGGGCATGCCCCAAGACTTTTTACTTTTCTTTTTGTTTAATTGTACATTTGGGACTTGTATATATCTAGACAGAAAGTTGTAAAAAATTCTGTAAATGATGAGATTGACTGATTCAACATGTTGTGAACATAGCCCCTTTTCCTAGCAGCCGCACATAAAATCCAAATCGACAAATTTAGGCTCAAGGATGGGTTGCAAATTTATCCAAATTAAAAAATTAGGGGTTGTTATTAACATTTTTTGCATTTGCTCAGAAAAGCCAAGAAATCTGACTGGATCATTCCGATAATGCCTTGTTCTGTCTTTAAGAGCATTGGTAAACAATAGCGTACTTTGATTGTTATTTCTAGAATATAGAGTTCCATTTGTAACAGTCGACTTATAGTAAAAGGTAAATACCCTAAAATTTATACTTGTGATTTCAAACATTATGGATTTTAATTGCATATAAATGTGTTTTTAAATCTGATTTTAACAGAAATTTGATGTTGATCTGACTCAAAAATATGAATTATTTAGCTTTCATGTTCTTCATTTGAATATTTTTGTAAATTGGATGTTATTGAATGCAGTGTATGTATAATGATAAGTGAGATGTTATTTAATTTTATGTTATATAAATACATGGGATATTCCCTGTGAGCTGAGGTGCGTGGGTGCGACCTAACATTACACGCACCTCAGGAGAGCGTGTTAAACCTGTGTCAATGAACCTTCCTGTTCAAGACTTTGGGATTGATATGTATGTTCTCATTTTTTTTATGAGAATATATATATCTACCTCAAAGTCTTGAATTGTCCCGTTTGGACAGTCTGTGAATGTTTGATCGCACTTAGACAGTCATTTACTATATGTGTTTGTATGGTTTGTTGAGAATTTCGGTTGTGTCTTCTCACTCTTCTCTGATATACCTTTATTGATTTTGAGTGTTTTCTTAACCACTTACTTGTTAGTGTTTAAGAAAACTTCAAAATCAATAAATGTTTTTGGTATATCGGAGAAGTGTGGGGAGATGCTGCGGAAATTTCAGCAAATCGTGCAACACATATAGTAAGTGAGTCTGCGATCAAACCTTCATGGATGTGTTAAAAAGTGATGATCTAAATAATAGTCCTCTTCCAACTGAAAATGGTCTATGATGAACGATGTGAGAAAGGGTCGGGTTTATTTTGAGGAGTAATGATTTCAAAGTTATTTGTGTATTAATATTACTTGGGTGCAGGCAAAATGTTGACAGATCGTTCATGGATGTATCGTAGAATAGTTGACCGGGTGGTGTCGGATGACTTTAAGCATGGAGTTGAGAGTTTCATTCAATTTACATTGGGGAATCCAAATGCAGCAATAGACCGCGATGGTCACATTCGATGCCCTTGTTCAAGTTGTAGAAACTTGAGGTGGCATTTACCATGGGATGTGCAACATCATTTGTACAACAAAGGGTTTGTGGATGGTTATACGAATTGTATGTGTCATGGTGAGGAATTCTGGACGTATGATCCCGACAATATTACAGGCACAAATGGGTACGTGGATATGGTTTTAGATGTTGCTGGTCCTAGTTTTAATATTCATGAGGAACATGCATACATAGAAGAAGCGCTGAATAAGACAGTCGGAAGATTTTATGAACTACTTAGGGATGCTAATGAGCCACTGTGGGATGGTTATGAAAAGCACACTCGGTTGTCTGCAGTGTCACAGTTGTTGAACTTGAAATCTGAATTTCACATCAGTGTGACATGTTTTGACCGTCTCCTCCTCTTGATCAAGAGTATGTTACCTCGAGACGAGAAGTTGCCAGAAACTTTTTACCGTGCAAAAAAATGGTCAATGAGCTAAGACTTGGATATGTGAAAAAAGATGATTGCCCGAATCACTGTATGTTATATTACAAAGATGATGCAGAAAAGATATCATGTTCTATTTGTCACCATGACAGATTCAAAGCAAAAAGATATACCTTATAAGGCATTGTAATACTTCCCTCTTATGCCTAGGCTGCAATGGCTTTATATGCTCTCAAAGACGGCTCGATATATGACATGGCACACCGAAAGAGTACGCCGTGCTGATGATATAATCAATCATCCTGTCGATGGTGAAGCTTGGACTCACTTCAGTCGTACTCATCTTACTTTCTCAAAGGAGCCACGTAATGTTAGGTTGGGTTTATGCACAAATGGTTTTAATCCATTCAGTGGTTCAGTGGCATCTTATTCTTGTTGGCCAGTGTTCATGACACCGTACAACCTTCCGCCGGACATGTGTATGAAGCGAGAAAATATATTTTTATCCTTAATAATTCTTGGTCCAAAAAGTCCCGGAATAAATTTGGACATATATCTCAAGCCGTTGATTAATGAGCTCAAATTTTTATGGACTGATGGAGTTGTTACTTATGATGCATGTAGGAAGCAAAATTTTATTATGAAGGCTACAGGGATGTGGACAATAAGTGACTTCCCTGCATATGGAATGCTATCTGGTTGGAGCATACATGGGAGCTTAGCATGTCCTTACTGTATGGAAGATACCAAATCATTTGTATTGAAACATGGAGAGAAAGCATGCTGGTTTGATTGCCAACAGCGGTTGCTACCAAGTGACCATCCTTTTCGAAGGCAAAAAGACTCGTTTAAAAAAATACTATTGAAATTGATGAAACAGACTTGCAACAGGTCTCGGGTCGACATATGGCGACACAGGTGCAAAATTTACCAGATGTAGTACAATTATTTGGTAGCACACGCCAACTCTCTAGCTTTAGAAAGGATCACAACTGGAACAAGAAAAGTACTTTTTTAGGAATTGCCTTATTGGTCAACTCTTCTTGTACGACACAATCTAGATGTCATGCATACCGAGAAGAATTTTTTTGATAATGTGTTCAATACGATCATGAATGTTAAAGGTAAAACAAAGGACAACGCCAAAGCACGTATGGACTTAGAGATGCTATGTAAACGTCCAGAATTGGAACTACATAACGTAAATGGAAAAACTATGCAGCCTAAAGTAACTTACGTGTTTAATGATACACAGATCAAGGAAGTGTGCCAGTGGTTGAAACAATTGAGATTCCCAGATGGATATGCATCCAACATAGCCCATTGTGTGAATGTTAATGAGGGGAAAATATATGGTCTGACAAGTCACCACTGTCATGTGTTCATGGAGAGGCTAGTGCCCATTGCATTTCATGATTTGTTGCCAAAGCCTATATGGGGAGCACTGACCAAGCTGAGTCAGTTTTTCAAGATTTTATGTGCATCAGAACTCAGACTTAGGGATGTACAAACTATCGAAGAAAATGTGGTCACAACCATTTGCAAGCTAGAGAAGATATTTCCTCCGGTATTCTTTGATTCGATGGAGCACCTGGTCGTCCATTTGCCATATGAGACTATTGTCGGAGGGCCAGTACAATTTCGATGAATGTATCCATTTGAGAGGTATGTGAGAATTTTTGTTAAGTTACATGTCATCCATGGTCGGTACATGTCATTGCCATATAACTTTTTGTTGTAGGTGCATGCATGAATTAAAAATGAAAGTTCACAACAAGGCGAAGGTGGAGGGTTCGATTCCTGAGGCATATATTCTTGAAGAAATTTTGAACTTCTATTCCATGTACTTTGAGCCAGAGATTCTAACTCATCGTACTCGACCTCCACGTAATGATGATGGGGGAGTTGATGATTCGTCCCATCGGCTCTCTATATTTAAGTATCATGGACGTGCGTTCGGACGTTGCTCGACGCGCACGCTCGAAGATAGAGAGTTGTGTGTCGTTGAGATATATATTCTTCTGAATTGTATCGAGATTGAACCTTATGTGGAGTAAGTTCTTAACTCACATTTATAGCGACGTCCATAAGTTGTTCATCCTTGTTCTGTAGTTCATTTAAAGTAGTAGTGTATTTATATTGCAGATAATTTGATTCAGAATTAGTACAAAAATGTCTAAATATCCAGGACGTGGAGATTAAAAAAGAACGTGAGAAGTTTTTTGCCAAATGGTTGAGATATCAAGTTAGTGTCAATCTATACCAAAAAATATGTTTGTATTTACTTATGTTGAGGTAATTTTTATTATTTTAACTACTCTAATTTACATATAATTTGAACAAGGTCTCATTACTGATCAAAGAGTACAAGAGATAAGTTATGGCCCCTCGAATGTTGCACGTGTCTATCCAGGATATATTGTGAATGGATACAGATTTCATACGATAGATGATGGACGAAGTAAGTCTACGATGAATAGCGGCGTATCTGTTAAGGGAAGTGTATACAATGAAGTGGAATTAGACTACTATGGTATTCTTGAGAAAGTCTTAGAAGTTCAGTATTTGGGATGAGACAATCATGTATATCTATTTAAGTGTCATTAGTTTGATCCGAATTCTGTTCGACATGACACAACTTATGGGCTTGTCGATGTCAAACATAGGTCTAAACTTAATACCTATGAACCGTTCATTTTAGCCGCACAAGCCCAACAAGTGTATTATTCAAGCTATCCATCATCCAAGAATAAAGATTGGCGGGCAGTTTGCAGGGTTAAAGCAAAACTCTTTCCCACTTATGAGTTAAATATGAGTGACAATGTCTTAGAGGTTGCCAGTGCTGAATATTTTCAATCAGACGAAGTTGGCGTTGTCAGTTCCACACATATTAATCTGGACGAATCTGATGAGCCACTGTCATTATGTAAGGGAGATGAAGTGGAAGAAGTCCATCCGACGTAGCTAAATGTTGATGTTAGAGGGGAGGAGGAATCGGATGAAGAGGAAGAGTTCGAATCTGATGAGGCTACTATGGATGACGAAGTTGATGATGAGTTAGATATATCATCAACATGAGGCAGGCACATTTTGATAATTTAGTAAGATACTCAAATATTTTTTGCATAATTTTTAATAACCTTTGTCTAGCCTTATATAATTGTAGATTAATATGTATTGATTATTTTGTTAGTAATAAAGAAATGGTCTGAGGAGGTCGTATTGGGAGTGGGAGGAGACAGGGCAGTGACAGGGGCTCTACTCCCTCCTCTTTGGCGTCTTCTTCGGGCACAGGTTTATCTATTTAAATAGTTAGCTATATAAATGTCTTAATTATTTACTAGCTTAAAAGAATGTTTTTATATGTCCAAGTGTCGACTCACCACCACTTGTACAGACGCCACCCCCACCACCTCTCGCTACAGGTATGTATATTTTAATTTAGTGCAAAATATTTGTTTTACTTATGTAAATTAATTCTTACAGTCCCAATGCTTTCCCACTTATGTATATTTTAATTTTTAGCAAAATATCTATTTTACTTATGAAAATTAATTCTTACAGATCTGAGTGCCCTCCCACTACTTGTACAGACGCCACCCCCACCACCTCCCGCTGCAGGTATGTATATTTTAATTTAGTGCAAAATATTTGTTTTACTTATGAAAATTAATTCTTACAGTCCCAGTACTTTCCCAATTATGTATATTTTAATTTTCATCAAAATATCTATTTTACTTATGACATTTAATTCTTACAATTCACAGTCCCCTCCCACCATGACCACATGCGCCACCCCCACCACCTCCCGCTGCATGTATGTATATTTTAACTTTCAGCAAAATATCTGTTTTACTTATGAAAATTAATTCTTACAGTCCCAGTGCTTTCCCAATTATATATATATTTTAATTTTCATCAAAATATCTGTTTTACTTATGATATTTAATTCTTACAGTTCACAGTCCCCTCCTACCATGACCACATGCGCCACCCCCACCATCTCCCACTGCAGGTATGTATATTTTAATTTTTAGCAAAATATCTGTTTTACTTATGAAAATTAATTCTTACAGGTCCCTGTTCTTTCCCAATTATGTATATTTTAACTTTTAGTAAAATATTCGTTTTACATATGAAAATTAATTATTACAGGTCCCAGTGCCCTCCTACCACTTGTACATACGTCACCCCCACCACCTCCCACTGTAGGTATGTATATTTTAATTTTCAGCAAAATATTCATTTTACTTATGAAAATTAATTCTTACAAGGCACACCCCCACCACTCAGTCACTTGACGATGTCGACAGTCGTCACGAGGGAGGCACAGTCCATGATGGACGTCGCCCGTGCAGGATCTCCTAGTAAATTTATAAGGTTATTACATTCATTATTTAGCCTTCAACTATCTAATATGAATATTTTGACATTTGCAATGCTAGTTCTAAATTTGAACCTAACGATGTTGTCTGTCATTCTATCGATCTAGTAATGGCACATGTGCCCGGGCCAGTGTTGTCTTTCAAAGAATTTCCAATAGGCCTCCGTGATTCATTGTTCGACATGTTCTCAGTAAGTAATTATGTCATTTAATTCAAGTATTTTCCAAACTCAATTCATAATAGTATACTAACTGTTAAACTTATTTCATTTACAGCGAGTTATCGATTCACGAGGGGATAGTCCCCGGTGTGCTGTCATTCTGCCTGGGAGTCTCGTGTACAGACAAATTATAAAAAGAAAGTACATGCGGCTCATAAAATGGCTAAAAAAAAGGCTGGTGGGAGTGAAGATCGACAACTATGGAAGGAGCACCGCCCTGTATTGATGAGGAAGGAGGATTGGGACATAGCATGTGACAAATTTGCCTCACCCGAGTGGATAGAAAAGTCCCGAAAAGCCAAATCAAACAGAGCATCATAACCGGGCGTAAATTTGCATACGACCGGGCGTAAATTTGCATACGGGTGGGTCCGTCTCTTTCGCAACTCATAAACAAAAATTGGTAAGCAATGTTTCAATTTATCTTCTTACATTTTATTAATATATATGACATTTTTTACTATGAATTGTATAACAGGCTGTGTGTTGACGTGTTTTTCTTCTACTCTTTTTACTCTTTACTTTACCCGGCTTAAAAGAATGTCTTCTATTCCCCTTTCTACTAAATCGATATGAGAAAATATAAATGTACAGTAGAAGGAGAACAGAAGGGTGTAAATAAGTGTGATCGCCACCAAGGTTCCAAACGTGATAAACACGTCGTACCGTGGAAAGGGGGGTACTCACCTTTTGTTTGTAGCGCTGCAACGGTGTACGGCTCAGTAAGAGCCGCCTATAGTGAAGAACGGTCTCAAAATAGATTGTCTAAGAGCACTGCAGAGGACGCGTGATGAAGCACTCCTGACGGATGAACGGTTCCACGAAGACCGCAGGAAGAAGAAGAACGGTCCAAAATCCACCGCACCTCCTCTTGAACAGTCCGGAAGAAGCCGCACAAGACCACCACGCCAGAAGTTGCAAGAGTCTAACCTCCACCCTTTCCGACTGGCCAGAAGGGATGGGCCTCACGTTAGTGAGTTGCTGACCTGCGAAACAGAGTGTAAAACACAAAGAAAAACCCAATATCAGAACTATAGAGTGTAGTAAATGCTAACATGAAAGGAAATAAACGTAACTAAATGAAGTGGGGGATACCTGGGGAGTTAAACCCTGGGGGCATCAAAAACGTGGGAGGGTGTGTGAATGATAGTGCAAGTGAAGAAAAATGTGGAGAATGATGCATGCAACCAAAACGGAATGACGGACTATCAAATATAAAAAAGACTCAAAACGAAAGTTACTCCCTGGACCGGAGGCTTGTGTGGACATAGAAGGCCTCCCTTCCTGGTCGTAGGTCACTCAAGGATTCGACAGGGCTTCGCCATGACCTGAAATCTGCCCCCCCCCCTTCAAAGGTAGCCTTTAGGGTCTATTTATGAAACCCCCAAATGCTAACCCCAAAATTAGGGTTTCCAAGCATTTTCAGGTCGAGATAATCAAAGGAAAGATGAAGATAATTGAATTATCTCTCATCCAAAAGAAACAGCACTCGAAATGGCTCAATATCCGCGGAGAAAATGACGGGAGAAGCTTGGGATAAAACCACGGATAGAGAGAGAAAATCTGTTAATCTTTCAGGAATCGAGAGGATGAACGGTCTTACGATAGACCACCCAACCGGATGAGCGGCCATGTCCTAGGCCGTTCAACCCTATCGATGGAAATTCAAATAAATCATAAATATTATCCAACTATCCATCGAACTAACCGGAAACCTCACCGTTGGACTCTCAAAGATGAACGGCTAATAGTAGACCTTTCATCTACAAGAGCGGCCAAGAGGAAACTGTTCATGCTTGTCAGTGATAAATGAACATAAATAAGATAATTAGATAATTATCTGAATACCAGCGACGTTAGGACTCTGGAGAGATAGACGGCTTAGTATGTACCGCACAATGGTCTTATGCGGCTACGTATAGGCCATATATATGCTTGTCGGTGATAATTCATAAAATTAACCAAATATCTCATAAATGTATGAACGGCCCAGTAGCAACCGTACATATGGTTGAACGGCTGGAGGTTGACCGCACATGTACATGGGCGCTTGAAATTCATAGAAAAGCTCGATTAATCAAAGCCAAGGCCCATTAAGCCCTGAATCAACTCGGACCTAGCCAAGGAGGGAGGCTACCCATAAAGTAACCCCAAAACATTCCAGAAAACAACCCAGCGAGTGATGGACAACTCGAGGCATCAATAAATGGGAGTAAGAGAAATGACTCAACTTATCGGTAAAAAATGGGTGTCAACAGATGCCCCTCCTTAACGTCCTCTTTACAGGGGAGCGAGCAGAGGTGAAGCGGAAGCGAAATGGAACATGGAGATGAAGCGGAAATGAAGCAAAGTAGACTGAAAAGTGGGCGTTAAGGTAAAACGACACCCGTTTTTACCAACAAGCGATAGGAATTTTCTGGAAAACTCTGAACCAAACGTAAGGAATGATTAAACCAAAAGTGACACCAGTCTGGAGGAACTAAACTAAATAAAATGAAACAAATCGATAAGACCAACCTCATGGGGGACACAATCCCGCGGTCCAATGAGGAGGCCAAAAGCAGGCACTAAAAGTAAAGGAAACAGGCTAAAGCTCCAGATGGGGACCTCTTAATCAACCAAACCAAGCGAATCGACCAAAGAGAACCTTCCAACTCATAGTGGAATTAGTTCCTCTTACCCAAACACTGAACGCACAGCTAACCATCACTGACGGGACATTTCGCAGGCACACAATGGGGCATGAAAGCTCAAAAGATGCATATGATGCATGCTGGGCTAAAATAAAAGAAATCATTAAAATAAATGCGAAGAAAGATTAACATATAAAATACTCGAGAATAA
This sequence comes from Amorphophallus konjac, assembly GCA_022559845.1. Lineage (NCBI taxonomy): Eukaryota > Viridiplantae > Streptophyta > Magnoliopsida > Alismatales > Araceae > Amorphophallus > Amorphophallus konjac. The sequence goes on along the minus strand of CM040128.1, from coordinate 141,884,854 downwards.
TATTACTAGGCTGGGAGAATTCAAGTCAAGACACTATCCGCAACCACAGCGTGCAGGATAGAACCATCCTCCCCAGGACATCCCAACCTAACGGCCTATCCGAAGGTCAAACGCGTGAACCTGGATCATCATCATTTTTATTAAAGGGGAACATCAGATCCTGGAACACACGAGTAACCAACTGGTTATCGAGATAATATAGCATAATACCATATATTAATGCAACAATGAGAAGGGATAGAAGGCCTTACCTTAGTTACCTGTGCAGGCGAAACGACATCTTTTGGATTTTCTGGATTTTTTTCTGATCTTTATGGATTTCCAAATAAGACAACAACAATATGAATGACCATGATAAACAAGCATGAACGAAAGATAGCATAACACAATGATTAACTAAACGACCGACAACACAACAAAACATAACGATCAAATGAATAGAAAACAACACAACAAGACGAACAAGCACATATGCAATGGCATGAACAAACCACGCGTATGCAAGATGAACGTGGGGGACAAGACAACAATGCAGTGAGACCACACGGTGGGACATAGACATGGGACAAGGACACGGCGGGACAAAAGACCTGAACAAGATACACACTTCAATCAAAACCCTAGATCAGAACGAAGCAGAACCGCCAGGTTCATAATCGTGAGGCAAAGCCTTCTCATATGGATATAATCATTGCAAACAAAAGTTGAGAAGGATATGAGCTTCAGAATAGATCGAGAGATATAATTGAAGAAGAGAACAGATCAAACATGTGGACAGGAGACAGAGCACAAAGATATAGAGCAAGGAACGCTTGAGCACCTGCAACCTGCACACTTGGCAAACGGATTACGTATCTATCCTAAAAATAAATAGATAGAAAGGAACAAAAGATAAATATATATTTTCTTGATTTTTCAATTTTCTTGATTTTTTTTTGAAAATATTCGGACTTTGAAAATATTTGATTTTTTTATATTTTTGATAATAGCAATCTGCAGCACCCAAAGATAGACTCGAACTACTGGCTAGGGATCGTCGTTTCTACCCCTTCCATTAAAAGCTTCCCTTAAGCATGGCATACATGTGAGGGTGACTTACCACCACCAACCACTTCTAAAGAACGGTGCCCCTACTATGGCCATACCCGAGATACAACCCAGCATAAGAGGGAGAAACAAAATAAAAATTAGAGACAAGCTTCGTGCAGGATGGGAGATATCAAGGCTCGAATTCCTTCCAGGGCACTACCCCTCAAAGAGTAGGTCTGTTGCGCCAGGACTTTGTGTCTTTGATTTTGAGACCCATATTTATCAAGCACGCATGCGACCGGGCTCATGACGTCCCGCGAGGAACTGTACTGCCACTCTTGCCATGCCTTTGATTCATAATTTTGCATTGATTCATTTTTTCATTTTGGAAACCCTTATTGCCAGATATAGCATGAAAGCTCACTTTTGAGGGTCAAGACTGCCCCTATTTGAGACCTCTCTCGTATTAGGGAGCGCCTAGGTTAGTCATCTTATCCATCAATCTCTTGCCCCTACAGTTGGCCGAGTAGAGAAGAGAAAAGGCCTTTGTGCATACCCATGGTATGGCCAAAGCAGCAACGATGTTGCACTAGAGAGATCGGCTATGGCTCACCGTGTTGTGTGTGGAAACACATACTCGAAGGTTACCCTCAACGATCGAGGAAAGGAACTAGACTCCCAGCACGGAGCCATCACCAGCCTAAGATGCTGCAGAAGCTAACTTATTTTATTTGACACAAAGTTAAAATCGAATTTAAACAAAAGCTCCTAAAGCCACTCAATCATGTTGAGGAATCATCTTTATAAGCATGTGAAGGAATAAGTAGAAGTATTTGCAATGACAGCATATTTCTTGCACAAAGTAACGATACCTTGCATATCCACGGCGTGGGAACTGTCATCCTGGAGCGAATATGATCAACGAGCTTTTGAACAGCGCGAGCTTTGTATTCCTCGCTTGCCAGAAAAAAATGGAGAGGATAGTAAAGTGTAGATTCCTTGATATGAAGGAGCGGCAGCCATCGAACTAGATAAAAAAGGATAAAAAGGAAGAGAGACGAGGGCTAGAACTCCCTCGTTAAGGCACAGAGGCCCTGATAACAAGGAACCGAATACAGAATGAACAGAGATTAACTGAGATCAGGCGGACTAAAGCCTCGAAAATAACAAGAAAAAGGCTAAGAACCCTGAAAGGGTGAGGAGGAATGAATAGAAAGACGACGAAAAGATTGCTGCGAGGGTAAGGGAGAAAGAGAAAGATCATCCGACGTGGTCGGAGGAAAGGAATTGCGATCATCCGCCAGAGGCGGGGAAGAAAATGCATGAACACCTGATAACCTCGGGGAAAAGAAATGGAAACCACCCGACAAAGTCGGGGAAGGATTAGAAAAACCACTCGACAAGGTCGGGGAATGAGCACAAGGAATCCCCAACAGGGTCGGGGGACAAGGATGAGAAGCGAAATCCAGACGTATCCGGGGAGAAGAACTAGGGGATGCCCCTGGATTAGGGGAAGAGGAGGACATAGGCCGAGGCCTAAAATGGTGAGGATAGGAGAAGATGGTAGAAATATGGTCAGATGGTGGAAGGTACACCACCCAAGGGTAGAAACTGAGCAGAAGAAAAGATGAATGGACGAAAGAGGAGGAGGAGGAAGTGGACCCCCAAGTGCGCAATTGACGGCCCTTGAACTTATGCTGTCGCCTCTTCTTAGCGGCAATCTTCTTGAAACAACTCTGCCCGGTGCGGACTCTGGCCTTCGGGCTTCTTAATCTGTAATACTTTCTCAAATAACGGGCCCACCTGGCAGACGGCCTAGCCCGGTCATGAACATGCAGCTTCATCGGGACGATTGCCCCTAGCTATGCGGTGCTAACCATAGAAGGACATTCCAGAACAGTCAACTCCTTGTGATAAACATTAGGAAGCAATGGAGTTTTATCGTTCGGCACTAGAACATGGAGCTTTGGCATCTTCACTCGGCAGCTGGGCATGAAGCATAACTCCCTTGCTAGAAGCGCAGGATGGAATTGAGGGAGGGCGATGTGCGGCGTTGACGTGGCTGCCTCACCAATAAACCGAGGGAGATTGCATAGGATGTGTAGAATGCCCTTGAAAAATGTAGAAGATACGGGCAATTGCCCCTTGAATGCTGAATTGATTAAACTTTTGGCGGCCGTGTGGGTTAGCACCATCCGGGCGGAAAACTCTTCTGGGCCAGTGAACTGAATAGCAATCAAGTGAGAGGTGATAACAACATCAACCGTGAATTCTCCGGCGAGCAAAGAGATTGCCACCGGCCTCGCTTTAGAAGGAACTGGCACCAATGCTAGAGAACTCTTCTTAGCAACCATCTTCATAGCAAGTGCGGGCTCATTGTCCCTAGAATAGCCAGGGACCAGGGCTCGGACCAGCATGCGGTAGATGAAATCTTGAAGCTTGTAATGCACAGTCAAAACCTGATTCAGCTCTTTATCTCCCTGGGGACTAGACCCGAGGGGCACTAAAGGTAGCGTGTACCTGCTCCGCGAAGTGGGAGGTGGTGGAGGGAGGTTAGAAGGAGGAGGTTTGAAGGGTGCGGGTGGCGAAGGTAACGCGAGCGGCGGAGAGATAATGGCAATGATAGGCTCTGGTGGGGGTAAAGGTTTGTAAGGTGGAGGTGTAGGAGAGGGCAAAGGTGAAGATAGTGGCGTGGGTGGAGACAAAGGCAAAAGTGGAGGTGTGGGCTTAGGCTCGGCCTGCTCGGGCTCAGACGATGATGGTGAAGGAAGCGGCGCCGGTAGCGGGGATGGTTGTGAAGGTGACGGAACAGGGATTATTGCGAGAGGAAGTGGTGAAGACGGTAGTGATGACGGCAATGGGGATAATGGAGAAGGTGATGATGGAGATGTGGCTAATGGAGGCGGCGAAGATGGGGGTGGAGAAGGTGGTAGCGCTCTTCAGCGTATCTTTACGACACGTCGAGAGGTGTTGGGGACAGGTGTGGTGGTGGAAACGGAGGGTGAAAGAGAAGTTGCCCGAGTGGAGGCTGGGGTAGGTAAAGGTGGTGGAGGATATGGGATGAGGGAGGGAGAAGTGGGTAATGGAGCAGGTATCTTATCAACTGAAGAAACACCAGGGTGCCCCTGGTCTTGAAGTGGAGACGGTTGCCTAGGCGGCACGACTTGCTGCTGCTACTGCTTGCTGTTGAGATCTGAAATAACTTTACGTATGACATCCCAATCAATCATCTTCTTATGTTCCAAACTATAAACAAGTTCCCGGAACTCGGAGCAGTCCTCAATCAAATGCCCCTATTGACGATGAAACTCACAGAATTGGAGCAAATTCTCGACCGCGGGTTGGCAAGGCATAACCGGAGGGAGTAGCAATGCATGGGTGGCCATTAAAGCCCTGAAAACATCTGTGAAAGATTCTGGCAACGAAGAGTGAGAAGCCTGCTTCGGGCAAGATGGATGCCGAGGGGTATGAAAAGGTAATGGAAATGGTAGCGGGGGTTGCATAGGCAAGGGGGATTGCGTAGGTGAAGGCGGAGGGCTAAAATGATGTGGAGGCGTGGAGGGAGTGGGAATATAGTGGACGGCATCCACCCGCTCTGGGTGTAGTGTTTCCTTGACCGGAAGTGGAGAGGCATGGGGAAATGAAATAGCGGAAGGCTGACTCGTGGAGGGATATGTAGTGGGGTGACCTGGGTGTGTGGGAGCGGAAGGCCAACTCATGGAGGGATATGTAGTGGAGGGCTGACTCATGGTGGATGGGGAAGAGAAGGGGTATGTGGAAGGCGAAGGTGGAGGAGACTCGTGGTCAAAGGAAACTAGGAGTTGTTGGCTAATGAAGCGGGCTCGACTGTAAAGTTGTTGCCATGATGTAATATCATTCAGGGCTAAGATGCACCTGAGCTCAGGCGTTGCATTAGAAATAACCATCTTGATCTGCTCGCCATATGGAATATGCCCGGGGACTTGAATGGCCAGGCGATGCCAGCGGTCGGCAAAGGTAGAGAACTCCTCGTTGGGATTCATCTTCTCTTGGACCAGATCAACCATAGAATATATGGGCCCAACCTGGTCCTGGTACTGCTGAATAAATCTTGCTTGGATGGCCTGAAAATTCATCATCTGCTCTTGCGGCAATGTGAAGAACCAATCCTTGGCCGAGCCCTCTAAAGATAGGCCAAACAAATAGGCCATCAAGCGTTGATCATGCTGGAACTGGGCCGACTCATATAGGAAATCCTTCAAATGGATGCAGGGGTCACCAATTCCACCATAGCGATGATAAGCCGGTATCTGTGAACGTGGGGGAAGCTAAAGACCATGGAATGCAAATGGGATATCCAAAGAAGTTTGGGGATTGATTCGGCGTTGCAATTCATCAAGCTGGCGTTGGGCTTAAGCGAACATCTCCTCAATAGGAAGAGTCCGAGAAGGATATGGGCCAACCCGAGCAAGAGATGATGAATTTAAACCAGGATAATGATGATGGGCCAGATAAGGGGATCCGGCCTGAGAAGAAGGAAAGCACGTTCCGGGAATGGAGGAATGCATGGGCCTAGAAGAATCGTGTATGTGGGGATGATAATTGATTGGGCTAGCAGCAGCGCGGGCGGGATAAGAAGGCCCGTTAAAAGAATAGGGTTCAATGGAGGAAAAAGGAGATAGGCCTGCACGGGAAGAGGAATCCACACGGGGGTAAGAAGATGGAGAAGTATAGGAATAAGGTACAGGGAAGAAGTGCTCCATGGGGAGAATGGAGACTTTATACAGGGAATTTCAAATGAATACAAGGAGGGAAATGAACCTAGACGAATGCAACTAAATGGAGACACACAAAGATGAACTAGACCAAATAAGCCTAATCTGACAAAAAGATGCAAATGATGACACTGCAACATGCAATAGAAGGAAGAGATGAGAAAAGAGTCAACCAATTATCCAATCAAATTCCAAATGATGCGTGAAAATTTTTATAAGTTCTCTTTTAGGACCTTAGTGGATTAATTAAGATATGAGTTCACTCAACCACAAGGTACCTAACCAGGGTGGGGGATGGGAAACTGGCAGACTCTAAGGGACTCTCTCTCTCATGAATGTAGACCCTAGATTGGGGGATGATGTGGTACAACCTGCACGGCGTCCGTTTGGGAATCCACGGCTCACAGGGGCTTACGGAGGTCCTCGACAAGGTCCCCTAGTCGGCTCCAAGGAGTATGGAGACGAGAGGAAACCCTACCTTGGTAGGAACGTGACTAAATATGAATGAAATTCATGAATCCTATGCGCACCGGAGTGCATGCTAAGTCTAGCCTAACAACTAGCAATCAATGATCAATCAAATATGAGGGAATGAAAACAAGTATGCAACAATGATATGAGAGCAGGGGGAGATCAATAATCAGCACCAAATATCATGACAATCATATAACATGTCAATCAAAGTGAACCATGGGTGCACTGCATCACGACAAGGATGGCCTCTGGGAGACCACTCAGGGAGATATACGGTCCTGGCTGAATCGTTCACATCAAGGAGTAACCACAAAGTAACAGAAAAATGGGAAACGCTGGAATGAAAGGTGATAGAAAGCGGATGAACGGTCTATCGACAATCGCATAATAACTGGAACGGATCTGCATCAACCGTGCAACAACAACCAAACCAATAGTATAAAAATAGAGGCGTACCTGTACTAACACGGTGGATGGCTAAACACTGGCCGTAGAACTGGTGAACGGGCGATAAGAGACCGCTCAAGATAGCAAGCTTGGAGAAGAAGTGGCAGTGTTCACGGAGATAGACGGTGAACCTTCAGCCACACAAACGTTGGACGGCCCTGCTAGAGCCGTTCGTGTCCCAGAGGACAGAGAACACGACCCAACCTGCAACCACTTCGAGAAAAGGACTAACACAATAAAAGAAGGGGTCAGCAAATCACTAACACGATGGGCACTAGGTGTCCGACCGTGATCGCCAAAAAAATGGGCTGTTGACGTGTTTTTCTTCTACTCTTTACTTTACCCGGCTTAAAAGAATGTCTTCTATTCCCCTTTCTACTAAATCGATATGAGAAAATATAAATGTACAGTAGAAGGGGAACAGAAGGGTGTAAATAAGTGTGATCGCCACCAAGGTGCCAAACGTGATAAACACGTCGTACTTTGGAAAGGGGGGTACTCGCCTTTTGTTTGCAGTGCTGCAACGGTGTACGGCTCAGTAAGAGCCGCCTATAGTGAAGAACGGTCTCAAGATAGACCGTCTAAGTGCACTGTAGAGGACGTGGGATGAAGCACTCCTGACGGATGAATGGTTCCACGAAGACCGCAGGAAGAAGAAGAACGGTCCAAAATCCACCGCACCTCCTCTTGAACGGTCCGGAAGAAGCCGCACAAGACCACCATGCCAGAAGTTGCAAGAGTCCAACCTCCACCTTTTCCGGCCGGCCTGAAGGGATGGGCCTCGTGTTAGTGAGTTGCTGACCTGCGAAACAGACTGTAAAACACAAAGAAAAACCCAATATCAGAACTATAGAGTGTAGTAAATGCTAACATGAAAGGAAATAAACGTAACTAAATGAAGTGGGGGATACCTGGGGAGTTTTAAACCCCTGGGGGCGTCAAAAACATGGGAGAGTGTGTGAATGATAGTGCAAGTGAAGAAAAACGTGGAGAATGATGCATGCAACCAAAAGGGAATGCCGGACTATCAAATATAAAAAAGACTCAAAACGTAAGTTACTCCCTGGACCGGAGGCCTGTATGGATGTAGAAGGCCTCCCTCCCTGGTCGTAGGTCACTCAAGGATTCAGCGGGGCTTCGCCATGACTTGAAATCTCCCCCCCCCCCCCTTTCAAAGGTAGCCTTTAGGGTCTATTTTTAGAACCCCCAAATGCTAACCCCGAAATTAGGGTTTCCAGGCATTTTTAGGTCAAGATAACCAAAGGAAAGATGAAGATAATTGAATTATCTCTCATCCAAAAGAAACGACACTCGAAATGGCTCAATATCTGCGGAGAAAATGACGGGAGAAGCTTGGGATAAAACCACGGATAGAGAGAGAAAATCTGTTAATCTTTCAGGAATCGAGAGGATGAACGGTCTTACGATAGACCACCCAACCGGATGAGCGGTCATGTCCTAGGCCATTCAACCCTGTTGGTGGAAATTCAAATAAATCATAAATATTACCCAACTATCCATCGAACTGACCGGAAACCTCGCCGTTGGACTCTCATAGATGAACGGCTAATAGTAGACCTTTCATCTACAAGAGCGGCCAAGAGGAAACCGTTCATGCCTGTCGGTGATAAATCAACATAAATAAGATAATTAGATAATTATCTGAACACCAGCGACGTTAGGACTCTGGAGAGATAGATGGCTTAGTATGTACCGCACAATGGTCTTATGCGGCTACGTATAGGCCGTATATATGCTTGTCGGTGATAATTTAGAAAATTAACCAAATATCCCATAAATGTATGAACGGCCCAGTAGCAACCGTACATATGGTTGAGCGGCTGGAGGTTGACCGAACATGTACATGGGTGCTTGAAATTCATAGAAAAGCTCGATTAATCAAAGCCAAGGCCCATTAAGCCCTGAATCAACTCGGACCTAGCCAGGGAGGGAGGCTACCCATAAAGTATGCCCAAAACGTGCCAGAAAATAACCCAGCGAGTGATGGACAACTCGAGGCATCAATAAATGGAAGTAAGAGAAATGACTCAACTTATCGGCAAAAAATGGGTGTCAACACGGTGGAGTTTAATCGAGCTCCGTCATTCCTCGAGGTGTTCGAGAGAACACACAAAAAGAATGGGACATATCAATTTGTGAGTGAGGGAGCTCAGTCAGTAGTGGTAAGTTTATCTAGATATGCAACTTCTACAGTTCATTTAAATCGGATTGATTCATATGAAATTGACTAGTTATTTTATTGAATTTGTAGGAAACATATAGCAGAGCTGTGACAGAGAAGTACGGGGGAGAAGCGCAGCAACCGGAGTTCGATCCGGCGGAATGGGTGGCAGCAGCTGGTGTACCAAAGAAAGGCCGGCTATATGGTTTTGGGGAGAGCCTGGACTCTAGCGTGGTGATATCATCATGTGCGAGTTCAGGCTCTGCCCAAACCAGTAGCAGTGCCTTCAGTATACCTCCACCTGGCTCCAATACTTCTGCCAGTGACGTCAGAGACATCATCCGATCGGAGATCTCTGATTTACAGTGGCAGATACAACGGCAGATCAAAGAGGAGATGTCTAGCCAGCATGTAACCATGTTGCAGGCAATCACTGGCCTCCTCTCCCAGGTGGGAATTCTCCCTCCTGGATCCACCACCACGGCACAAGCCCATCAAGTGAGTGTTTATTATATTTTTATTTTGGCAGAATTACTCCATTATAAAAAGAATTAATTCAAAAACTAAGTTAGTTTTCAAAATTAACTTAGTTATGTATATTCATAAAATTCAGGGTTTGGGAGTCCAAAATATAAAATACTGGCCTGATCGGCGTGGTGATCGTTCCAACACGACCTGGGAGGTAGACGTGAGTTGTGAGAGCTGACGGATTCCAAATCGGATATCTGGTGTGAGCCTGACTCTCAAATGACTAAGTTAGTTTTCAAAACTAACTTAGTTTAAAAGAATTCAGAGAATTAGGGGTTAGGGGGTCCAAAATGTAAAATATTGGCCTGATCGGCGTGTCGATTATTCCAACAGGACTTGGGTGGTAGACGTGACTTGTGAGAGCTAACGGAATCCAAATCGGATATCTGGTTCAAACCCGACGCTCAAATAACTAAGTTAGTTTTCAAAAGTAACTTAGTTTAGAAGAATTTAGAAAATTCGGGGTTCGAGGGTCCAAAATATAAAATATTGGCCTGATTGACGTGCCGATTGTTCCAACGCAACCTGGGAGGTAGACGTGAGTTGTGAGAGCTAACGGATTCCAAATCGGATATCCCATGTGAGCCCGACTCTCAAATAACTAATTTAGTTTTCAAAAGTAACTTAGTTTAGAAGAATTCAGAAAATTCGGGGTTCGGGGGTCCAAAATGTAAAATATTGGCCCGATCGGCGTGCCAATCGTTCCAACAGGACTTGGGAGATAGACGTGACTTGTGAGAGCTGAAGGAATCCAAATTGGATATCCGATTTGAACCCGAAACTCAAATAACTAAGTTAGTTTTCAAAAGTGACTTAGTTTAGAAGAATTTAGAAAATTCGAGGTTCGGGGGTCCAAAATGTAAAATATTGGCCTGATCGGCGTGCCGATCGTTCCAACACGACCTGGGAGGAAGACGTGAGTTGTGAGAGCTGACGGATTCTAAATCGGATATCTTGTTTTAGCCCAACGCTAAAATAACTCCATTCAAAATTAAGTGTGTTTTGAAAAGTAACTTAGTTTAGAAGAATTCAGTCCATTCGGGGTTCGGGGGTCCAAAATGTAAAATACTGGCCTGATCGGTATGCCGATCGTTCCAACATGACGTGGGAGGTAGACATGAGTTGTGAGAGCTGACGGATTCCAAATCGGATATCCGATGTGAGCCCGACTCTCAAATAATTAAGTTAGTTATCAAAACTAACTTAGTTTAGAAAAATTCAGATAATTAGGGGTTTGGGGGTCCAAAATGTAAAATATTGGCATGATCGGCGTGCCGATCGTTCCAACAAGACTTGGGAGGTAGACGTGACTTGTGAGAGCTGACGGAATCCAAATCGGATATCCGGTTTGAACCCGACGCTCAAATAACTAAGTTAGTATTAAAAAGTAACTTAGTTTAGAAGAATTCAGAAAATTCGGGGTTCGGGGTCTAAAATGTAAAATACTGGCCTGATCGGCGTGCCGATTGTTCCAACACGACCTGAGAGGTAGACGTGAGTTGTGAGAGCTGACGGATTCTAAATCGGATATTCGATGTGAGCCCGACTCTCAAATGACTAAGTTACTTTTCAAAAGTAACTTAGTTTAGAAGAATTAGAAAATTCGAGGTTCGGGCTCCAAATTGTAAAATATTGGCCTGATCGGCGTACCGATCATTCCAACATGACTTGGGAGGTTGACGTGACTTGTGAGAGCTGACGGAATCTAAATCGGATATCATGTTAGAACCCGACGCTTAAATAACTAAGTTAGTTTTCAAAAGTAACTTAGTTTAGAAGAATTTAGAAAATTCAGGGTTCAGGGGTCCAAAATGTAAAATACTAGCTTGATCGGCATGCCGATCGTTCCAACATGACCAGGGAGGTAGACGTGAGTTGTGAGAACTGACAGATTCCAAATCAGATATCCGGTTTGAGACCGACGCTAAAATAACTCAATTCAAAACTAAGTGTGTTTTGAAAAGTAACTTAGTTTAGAAGAATTCAGTCCATTCAGGATTCGGGGATCCAAAATGTAAAATACTACTCTGATCGGCATGCCAATCGTTCCAACATGACCTGGGAGGTAGACGTGAGTTGTGAGAGCTGACGGATTCTAAATCGGATACCCGGTTTGGGCCCGATGCTCAAAAGTGTATTTTGTAAATACACTTAGTTTAAAATTTAAGAAGTCGGGTCCGGGGGCCTAAAATCTAAAATACCGGCCTGATCAGTGTGCCGATTATTCCAACATGACCTGGGAGATAAAAGTGACTTGTGAGAACTAGCGGAATCTAAATTGGATACTCGGTTTGGGCCCAATGCTCAAAAGTGCATTTTGTAAATGCACTTAGTTTAAAATTAAAGAAGTTGGGTTCGGGGGTCTAAAATCTGAAATACCGATCTGATCGGTGTGTCGATCATTTCAACATGACTTGGGAGATGAAAGTGACTTGTGAGAACTGACAGAATCCAAATTGGATATCTGGTTTGGACCCAACGCTCAAAAGTGCATTATCTAAATGTAATTAATTTAAAAGACATATAACTAGGGGTTGGGGGTCTAAAATCTGAAAGACCTATCTGATCGACATGTCGATCGTTCCAACACGACCTGGGAGGTAAAAGTGACTTGTGAGAAGTGGCAGAATCTAAATCAGATACTCGGTTTGGGCCCAACGCTCAAAAGTGCATTCTCTAAATGTAATTAATTTAAAAGATAGATAACTAGGGGTTGGGGGGGTCTAAAATATGAAATACCTATCTGATCGACATGCCGATTGTTCCAACACGGCCTGAGATAAAAGTGACTTGTGAGAACTAGTGGAATCCAAATTGGATACTCGATTTGGACCCGACGCTCAAAAGTGCATTTTGTAAATGCACTTAGTTAAAAATTAAAGAAGTTAGGTTCAGGGATCTAAAATCTAAAACACCGGTCTGATCGACCTGCCAATCATTTCAACACGACCTGGGAGATGAAAGTGACTTGTCAGAACTGACGGATTTTAATTCGGATACCCGGTTTGAGCTCGGCGCTCAGAATTGCATTCTCTAAATAGAATTAATTTAAAATGCTGATGAGAGCTAGGTTAGTTGGGGTCTATAAAATCTATGCAGTTACCGATTTGATATTATGTTTGATTTGAATTTATGCAATCTAATAAAATATTTAATTTATCATCGCACTAATTTTTTTATCTATAAATGAATGTTATTATTATTTTAATATAGGAGGATCCTTCTGCGAGCGGCAATAGAGGAGATGAGCAGTGCGGGGAGGATGAGGATATGGACGATCTAGAGGATGACATCTGTTGAGTTTCTTATATGTTTTATTTTCTATACGTTGGTTTAATTGTGATATTTGATGTATTTTTAATTCAATCAGTTTTTTAGTAAATTTTTATAATTTTTTAAAAATTAATAAAAGTATTTCGGACAGATTTTGAGACGGATCTATCTGAAATTTGCGACGGAAATAGAGACGAGCCTCTCCACGTCTGAAACTCATGTTTTTTATATAAAATTTTAAAAAAGTTTCAAACGGATGTTATGACAGATCCGTCTGAAATTTACGACGGAGAAGCGACGTAGTAATTCCATATGAAATTCCAAATCTGACTCTTGTGACAGAAATAAGGACAGAATAGTTCTGTTTGAAAGTTCAGATAGATTTTGGGATGGTATTTCAGACGGAATATTTGTGACGGTATTCTAGACGGAAACTTTTTAGTCTGAAATTTAAGATAGAATTTCGGAGGGAATGGTATCTGTCTGAAATTTGTGACTAGGAATATAAGACGGCCATATTCCGTCCCAAATCCATATGTAAGCTGTCGCAAAACCATTTTCCGATGGATTTGCGACGGAATGATGCCATCACAAACTCTGCCTTTTATTGTAGTGTGTGTTCATCAAGAGGATATCGCATAACCTATGTGCATAGCTTAAATCACAATCTACACCCGAGGTAGCTTCTCCGTGGTGTGAAAGTGCAAGCATATGAGCGGTGAACCCTAAACATAGGGATATGCAGACGTTCCAAGCGACACTAGAGGATTACTCTAGGGCCTACACATGCATTTCAGGTTTTTGACTTTCGGTAGCTTCACACAACCCTGTTGTTTATTTTAAATTATGGACTTCACATAAAGCAATTTTTTTCTCCATGTGTTTCTCTCTCCTCACTGCGTTCTCCTCCTGCTCTCGCGTAACCCCTTCCCTCCCTCCTCCTTGCGGCGGCTGCTCCTGCCGGTGACTCTCCTCCGGCCATGGCTGGAGGGGGGGGGAGGCTGCGTGCCTCCTCCTCCCCCTCCTGCTTCCCCTCCGGCGCGGACTGTGGCCCACGGTGGGGTCCCTGCGTTTCGTGGCGGTCCTCCTACTGAATGCCATGCCTGTACGGACGTGGAGGGCATCTTGCTCGCGGGTGGATCTCCAGTCATCCCTTCCGGCGCTGGAGCTCCCCATTGCTCCCTCCCTCCTTCCGTTGGTTCCTGCGGTGGTGTTCTTAGCAGCCCCGACGTGCCCAGGCCACTGGATGGGCGTCACGTTGCTTTTCTCTCCATCCCGTTTCTGGCACCGACGACCTCCGTTTCGAGCCTCTCTACTACGGCTGCTGCCTCTGCCTGCGACGTCATTGCTGCGACCTCTTCTGCTTTGGTCGTGTCCCTGCCCATCAGAGCTGCAACTCAGTCAGGGGTCCCTCTCCCCGCCGATAATCCCTCCACCGTGTCTCACCCAACCGCAGATAGCCACGTTTTTGGCCAGCCCAACACCCCACCGTGTCCATCGCATTCGGATGCATCTGGGCCCTCCATCGCATCCCAAAACTCTCTGCCTTCCTGCCATCGGTCGTTGACTGTTGTTGACCGTGATGGGACACCAACCCAAAACGGTGCTCTGTTTTTGGGATCTCTTTCGCCTGGTGCCCCCTCGTTGGCCACGGCGGTGCCTGTAGCTGGCCCAGCTGCTCCCGTTGGACCCAGCCACTTACTGACTCTTCCTGCCCCCCCATTGGCCAGACCCTCCACTGGCTCCACTGATCTACCTGCTGCCGTTCCCATCGTTCCTGCTTCTCCTGCGACTGGAGATGCCTCACTGCTCCCTCAAACGTCCGTGCCTGCCGCACCCTCCAATCCTCCTCCAGGTGGTACTGCCGATAGCGCTCGTGGGTTTCGCCCTGCTAATCGTAGTGCCCATTCCTCTGTGCGTGCCCCTGCTGCTCCTCCAACTAAGTCCCCTTGGGCTGTTGGCCGGCTGCCAGCGTGTGCCTTGGCCTCCCCATCGAACACCCGTTGCCCGTCCTTCGCCCAGATATGCTTGCAGTCGTTCTCAACACCTTCTCTTGGCTTGGAGATTCACCCTCCCGCCTTCACTAACGGTGGAGAGCCCGCAGCTTTCTTCTCCTTCGACGAAGTGTAGCTATCCTGCAAGTCTCTCCAGCACACAGTCATTGCCAAGACACCGCATGGTCGTCCACCGTTTTAGGATATCCGGGTTCACCTAGCCCAATGCTTTGCCCTCCGTCAAGACTTCCTCCTCTGTGCCCTGGACAACTGCCACCTCCTCATTTAATTCCAAAACCGGGATGATTTCCTACATGTCCTCCTCAAGGAGTCCCTGCTCATCCATGGGAGGGCCTTCCACTTCTTCGCCTGGTCCATCGACTTCTCACCTGACGCTGACTCCCCCGTCATCCCCGTCTAGCTAGAGTTGCCTGGCCTCCCTATCAACTTCTTCAATGACGCCATGCTTCGCTCCATTGCTGGGAGCCTTAGGCATGTTCTACAAGTGGACCGGAACACCTCCTGCCTGCTCCGCGGACAGGCTACCCGGGTGTGAACCCTGCTCGACGTCTCCAAACCGCTCCCTCCTCGCGTTTGGGTCGGTATTCGAGGCGGTGGGTCTTGGCACCCTTCTTCTGTTGCCGCTGCTCGCTCCTTGGGCACCTTGTGGATGGATGCAAGAAGAGGCTCTTGCCACCGGTTGGTGGGTCTGGGGGCTCCAGTGCTGGTGGAAGGGTCCAGCCACCTCCTCCCCCTGCTGCCAAGGCCCCCGCCCCACGCCCTACCCCTGTTTGGCGCCCAGCTGCTGCCTGTGGCAGCGCTCCTTCTTATGTTGCACCTCCTACATTAGTTTCAGCCTTGGTTACCCCTGCACTGGCCGCTCCTCTCTGCGCTGGTATGGAGATCCCTCGTGTGTCCCCTCCGGCCTGTGGAGGGCCCGCCCCCATCGTGGTTTCTCTAGCCCCGCTCGCGATGGCCTCCGTGCCCGCTGAAGCGGCCGCTAGTGACTTGGGGTCTGGGACCCCAGTCATACCCGCCGTCAGTCCCGACGCCAACCCTCCTGCCGCTCGTGGCCGTATGCCTACCGATGGAACCCCGCTGCCTCCCTTGGCTCATCGGCAACAGCTCCCTACGTATCCTTCAGTCCTTTTACTTGTCCTCTGGCCGGGACTGGCGCTGTGCCTCCTGTTCTCTCTGTTGTGGCCATGCCGACTGCCTTGGTGCCGCCGCCTATGTCACCTCTAGCCATGGAGTCCCTAGAGCTGCCTGCTTTGTCTGCCACCGTTGTCATCCTATGCGAGGATGGGGCTTCTTTGCCCGCTGGCCACTCTCCTCTCGGCTCTACGGTTGGCCCTACAGTCGACTTGCCTCTTCTTCCTCCTACTGCTCATCTGCTAGCGGAGGTGGACCACAGAATTCCTCCTTCCGCGTGTTCCTCAGCCGGTGGTGACAAGGGGGCTGGGACCCCTTCAGAGCCAACTGTCGTAGGGCCGTTGCTGCCTTTCTCAGCTCCGTCAGCCTCTGCTATTCGTGGCAAGGCCCCCCTTGAAGTTGGGCCCCTTGCTACGAGACTTAACCCGGCGACTGCTTCTTGGTCCCCGGGGCCGCGGTCCCCCATCTCGACGACTGTCGGTGACGATCTTCACATCTCTCCCCCGGCTGTGATGGCATCTCCCCGCCTCTCCTTTGCCCAAGCTTTGAAGAAGAAGATCAATCGGGAACCGCCCGGCCCACTCGTGCCTCCTCCTTTGCCTCCTACCACTAGGCTTCCTTTGGAGAAGTCCTCTCCTCCGTCTCCTGGGGGTGGCCTCCAGCTCCCCAAGCTCATCCAGGTGCTAACTGTTCCAGGGCTTGAGCCTTGCGAGAGGTTCCCTGACCTTGCCTCTGCCCATGCGCATTTTGTCGGCACCTCCGACCAGGTTCGCTCGAGGTTGGCTTCGAGGACCGACAGCGGTGCCCCGTGGCGATCTCATCGGCGCTCGAACTCTACCTCCTCCTCCAGGGATCATGACTACTGAAGGTTCTTATCGCTCATGTGTTGTTTTGGGTTCACCTCCTTCTCGTTGTTTGTGGCCCCTTTCATCTCTATAAGTCTGGGTGCCATTTGTCTTTCCCCTTTCCCCCTTCTCTCCTCTGTAATCCCTTGCTTCCATTAATGAAAACGCTTGCTTGGTGGCCCGGGGTGGAACATCCACTTCCTTCCGCAATGAAGGCGTGAATGGGAACACTCGCCCCACCTTGCATATATCAACCTTCAGTTAAAAAAATTCTGGACTTCACCATTCGACGCGAGTTTCCTCATGTGTCTCAATGGAGATTTTCGACTACTAGGATTCATCCTTATTGCAATTTATTAACGAATATGCTTCACCATTTTTGTGCGAGTCTCCTCATTTGTTTCAGTGGAGATTCCCGGGTACTTGGATTCACATTTAACTTTTTCATCATTCATTTCATTCATCATTTTTTTTGAAGGGAGCTGGCAGCTTTTTCCTCACGATTACCATTCATGCGAGTGTAGGGGTTTGAGCATCCAAAGTGTGTTAGGAAGAAATTATGCGATCCTTGTAGTTAGAGACCATTGATCATATTATGTGCAAAGTGTGGGAGTTTTACCTCGGGTATATTTTGTGAGTTACGCTAACAACATAGCTATGGCTCTTCCCGTTGACGCATGCATCCACCAAAAATTGGTTTCCCCTTAAAATGTGTCATGACACACACATATCCTGAATTGGGGCAGCATTATTTAGCAAGGAATCATGGTCCTAGAAAGTTTGAAGGAAGTGTATTAAATTTATATAATAAACAAGCATGCAAGCAGGGCAAGCAAACATTCAAAATCAAGAGCACTCTAGAGAGTTTTTTTGTTTTTGTTTTTATTTTTGGGTGAATCCCGGTAGGACCAAGACTAGAGCAGCAGGTTTTGACAGAAAGTCTAAGCGGAGGACAAGAGAGCAGGCTTCGGGCGAAGCCCAAATTGGAAATTGGAGAGCCAGCTGTGAGAGCCAAATGTTCTTGGGAAAGTAGGCTTTGCAAAGCCGAAATCGAGAGGGCAGGTTGCGTAAGCCCAAGGATAGCAAGAAAGTAGGATGTGTAAGTCCAAGGAGAGTGGGAGAGACAGCTACGTAAGCCCAAGGACAGCGGGAGAGAGGGCTGTGTAAGCCCAAGGAGAGCGGGAGAGCAGGCTGTGTAAACCCAAGGAAAGCTGGAGAGCAGGCTACGTAAGCCCAAGGATAGCTGGAGAGCAGACCGTGTAAGCCCAAAGGAGAGCGGGAAAGCAAGTTGTAAACCCAAAGGAGAGCAGGAAAGCAGGTTGTAAAACCCAAAGGATAATGGGAAAGCATGTTGTAAAACCCAAAGGTGAGTGGGAAAGCAGGTTGTAAAAACCCAAAGGATATTGGGAGAGTGAGCTGTAAAAGCCCAAAGGATAGCGGAAAAGCAGGTTGTAAAACCCAAAGGTGAGCGGGAAAGCAGGAAATCCAAATGATATTGGGAGAGCGGGCTGTAAAAGCCCAAAGGTGAGCAGGAAATCAGGTTGTAAAACCCAAAGGATAGCTGGAGAGAAGGTTATGTAAGCCCAAAGGGTAGCGGGAAAGTAGGTTGTGAAACCCAAAGGATAGCTGGAGAGCAGACTATGTAAGCCCAAAGGGTAGCGGGAAAGCAGGTTGTAAAACTCAAAGGACAGAAGGAAAGTAGGCTATAAAAGCCAAAGGATATTGGGAAAGCAAGTTGTAAAACCCAAATTAAGGATAGCGGGAAAGCAGGTTGTAAAACCCAAAGGATATTAGGAGAGCGGGCTGTAAAAGCCCAAAGGTGATTGGGAGAGCGGGTTGTAAAACCCAAAAGGATATTGGGAGACCGGGTTGTGAAACCCAAAAGATATTGGAAAGTAGGCTATAAACCCCAAAAGGATATTGAGAAAGTAGGCTATAAAAGTCGAAGGATTTTAGGGAAGTATGCTATGAAAGCCAAAGTATCTTGGGAAAGTAGGCTATAACAGCCGAAGGATTTTAGGAAAGTAGTTGTAGACACCCAATTTTGGCCGATAAATTGAGCATTTTCTTTGTTCTCCTAGTTAATGCCCCAATTGATCCTTAGTTGGTTGATTTTCTGGGATGTCTCTCTATTCTTGGCCCAACATTTCAATTCCATACCTTGGATCTCGTCGCTTTCTTGTTCATAGCGCGTTGTGGATCTAATTGAAGTTATTATTTGAACAATTGACATCTGATCATTATAGCATCCACTTTGGATGTTATTCTCACTCAACATTTGATTAAATGACTGCCCAAAGGTTTTTTCTCCTTTTTCTAAATCATTTGATGGGCCCTTAATTATCGCGCTATATCGTCATAGCGCGTTCTTCATGAACGCGCTATACGCTTGTAGCGCGTTCTCAGTCAGAAACCCAGTCCGACCCGGACTCCCCTTTTTTCGATCTGAGTCCTTATTTTGGTAAGTTTCCAATCATATTCCGTCCAAAGGAAGGTTCCAAACCCTAATAGGAGTCTTTCCCCCTCATTAATCGGCAGGATTACCTCAATTTGAGCCGTCAAACCTTTGGATTGAATTGAACTCCGATCTAGGGTTGCTTCTCGATCTTTTTCCTATAAATTGCACCCTTTGGCCGTCGTTTCAGGGGGATGCAACTCGAGATATTGATGAGTAGGAGGAAGCTTTTCGTGCAAAATCAACAAATCCTCGCTCCTCACACATCCAAGGGAGTATTTAGGGATTATTCTCATGTTCTTCCTCTTTCTACTCTCTCTTTCCCCAAAGCACTGATTTTTATTCTTGCATAGCATTGCATCCCGGTTTTTAAACACTCTTTTACAAAATACACGCATCCACACACACACCAAACCTATCTTTTGGCCCTTCCATAGGGGTTTAAAAACCACCAAACCCCCAGGTAATCGAGCCCCCCCGTTTGTATGCTTTTGATTAAGAATAGGGGCATATTCTACTAAAATCTCGATCTAATGGGCCTTCTGTTTGTTGTTTATGATTGTTTGCAGGCACTAGAAGAGTGATACGTGGAGCCCTTGCACCTTGGCCGGCCTTGGAGCAAGGAAGGAACGAATCCAAATAACCCCACTTCCTGCCTGATATCGCGCTATAGGAACATAGCGCGATCCTAAGAAGGCGCTAGGACGATATAGCGCGTTAATCCCCAAGCCAGCTCTTGGCCATCTTGAATTTCTGAGGTATGTAACATGCCCTATCTTGATCTTTATATTATTTGGCATG
Organism: Amorphophallus konjac; assembly: GCA_022559845.1. Taxonomy (NCBI): domain Eukaryota; kingdom Viridiplantae; phylum Streptophyta; class Magnoliopsida; order Alismatales; family Araceae; genus Amorphophallus; species Amorphophallus konjac. The sequence continues at coordinate 141,864,920 of CM040128.1, read as the reverse complement.
TTGTTGGCCTCAGTGGCGATCACGGATTTTGATTATTACATGTAACCCCCCTTTTATCATCAATTGTAGTTCTATATCTTGTTAAGTCATCTTTATGCAAATCATTTAATTTGGGGGTCATTCTATTTCATGATCCACAGTAGTATATAAGAGCCAAGGGATATTGGGAAAGTAGGCTTTAAGAGCCAAAGGATATTGGGAAAGCAGGCTATAAAGCCCTAAAAGATGTTGGAAGTAGGCTATGAAAGCCAAAATAGGAAAACATGCTTCGACCGAGGGTCTAAGCCATCGAATTGTAGTGGTTACAACGGTGTGACAGATGGATTGATCCCGATAACGGGCTTTGGCGGTAATGGCTAAGCCAAGGGGTAGGATATCTTGAATATGTGAAAGTGGGCTTTGGCTGAGATGACCATGCCGAAAGATGGGATATTTGAAATATATATATATATATATATATATATATATATATATGGGGGTTTCGGTCGAGATGGCTAAACCGAAAGATAGTATATCTGAGATACATGAGAGCGGGCTTTGGCCAGAATGGCTAAGCCGCAGGATGAAACATTTGAAACACATAAAAGTGGGCTTTGGCCCAAACAGCCAGGCCGAAGGATAGGTTATCTAATAAATACATGAAAGCAATCTTTGGCCTAGACGGCTAAGCCGAAGGATAGAACCTCTGCACTATACAACGGCAGGCTCTTCTTTTATCTTCAGCTTTTCTTTCTTCTTTTGTTTTCAGCATTTGCCCCCAGAGTGGAGCACCATCTGCATCTTAAATTTTTCTTCGGCTTCTCGCCATAGCTTGAGGGGCCCGAGATGCCCTTTAGTGTGTATATTGCTTCAGCTGGTACAGCGAGGCCGTGTTGGCCAACGTCTTAAAGACGGGAAATTGGTGCGGGTGAGGTGGGTCCACCTTGTGTTCACCCATTCGTAATTCACCTTTCTGAATCAAGCCTTCGACGATATCCTTAAATACGTAGCAGTCCTCAACGGAGTGCCCCCTTTGATGGTGATAGGGGTAGAACTGAGGATCATCTTTCCATCTAGCATCATTCAACCTTTTGGGCTCCGGGAGGACGACCTTGTCGTATTCACGGGCCCACTCAAACAACATAGGAGTTTTGTCCTTCGGAAAGGAATATGGCTTCTTCATTCTTCCACTTAGAGAGGACTTTTGCTCAGTGGGCTTGACGGTAAAAGGGCCAGCCGCGTCTTTTGATTTGTTGATTCATTGCACGAAAGATTCAAAATCAGCAGCGTGCATTTCTTTTTACGCTGGCCGTCTGCCAGCTAGTTTATTCCTTTCATCGGGGTAGCAGTAGCTGGGCAGTGCTTTGCCAAAAGGGCTTCTACATTGGTTGCTAGATCATTCAAGTGATTGAAGGACTTGACTTTGACTCCAATTTCCTTTAGTAGGTTGTGCATCTTCATACTACGTTTGCATATTTGTATAGCATCCCCGTGGTCTGGTGGGTGTCTGCACCTTGCACTGAGATTTCTCCATCGTTGGATGTAGACTGCAGCGGACTCATCATCCTTTTGCTCGGTCAGATATAGTTGTGCCTCGATGACTTCTCCCTCGGCTGGCTTCGTCTTAGCGATTTGTTGCATTTTTAGCTTGTTCATTGCCGACAGGGCTGTCAGGTTTGGACACAAGCCAACTGAATGTAGAAGCGGGTTTATTGGTGGGATTGCCTGAGGCGTAATAATTGCCTCCTAGCATGCCTGGGAAGTTGAAGAATGCGCCGAGGGCACGTTCAATTCTGTAGCTGCTGAGGGAGGGTGCCCCCTGCCTGGTTATGCATCATTCGGGGCATCACTGGTGCCGGTGGGGTTTCGAGTGGCTCAGTGCTACCATGTGAAGTCCCGAGTGAGGGTCCCGCCTACCCGAGTGTAGCTGGGTACAAGCCTATTTCAATTAGCCTTCATTTCAGCACTTCAGCTTCTTGTAGCTTTTGACATAGTTCTGCCAGCATGGCAGGACCGAATTGGTAGGAGCGGGGAATGTTGCTTCCCGTGTTATCTTCGGGTGGGACCGGTGGCATCATATTATCATTACCGGAGGCATTTAGTCCCTCAACAATCAATGCTTCTGCCCCCACATCCTCATGTGGAGGAGGGGTATAATAGCATGCCTCTTCATTGGGCGGTGGAAGATGCACCCGGTTCTCTATGGAGCAATTAGTGTGATGAGAGGTAGCAGCTTCAGCTTGACCCGCGCTTGCCGGCGCGAGGCATATTTCTTCATCTCTCTCTTCAGTAGCATGAGCTTCGGGCACCTCTTCCGGTGACAGACGATATATAGATATCATGTTGACAGCTCTCTTCAGATTAGGGAGTTCGTGAGTGCGAGGAAGATCCACTTTGCTTTCGCCCATTTGGAGCTCCCCTTTCTTGATCAGCCGTTCAATAGCATCCTTGAATTGGTAGCAATCTTCAATGGAATGCCCGATCATTTGGTGATACGGGCAAAGAAGGGGATTATTTTTTCTTCTAGCATCTCCCAGTTTCTTCGACTTCGTATGGGTAATCTTGTTGTATTTAGTGGCCCATTCGAATAGGGCCCAGGCTCTCTCCTTGGTGAAAGAATAGAGCTTCTTCATTTTGGACCGTAGGGACGTGTAATGCCCAAGATCCAGATACCGGGAGGAGCCCGATACCATTCGAATCCTGGCCCGCCGCCCACGAGCCGGGAGGGCTCAGAAGGGCTAAAAGGAGTGTGGAGGCACAAAGAAATAGGAAATAAGGCAGGACAATTCAACAATTAACATAAATAAATAAACAATTACAACAACAGATTCCAGTCCAACAGAAAGTATAGTCTAAAGCAGCAAAACGTACCACATGCCAAGTGAACACTCGGCCCGGCGAGCTGACTACTACAGAACTCCTACGCTGCACCCTCGAACCTCGAGGAGGAACCGCCACACCTGAAAAGTAGGGATGAGTCTCCAAATAGAGACTCAGCAGGGGTCCCGCGGAACCCCAACCGGAAACAACGGTGATAGCAGAAAGGAAAGCTATAACTACAGTAGGAACAGCGAACCGGTGGCTGGTCAAAACTCAACACTATAGCCACTCCTACTGTTTCGGTCAAGCAGAAAGAGAAATTGTGATCTGACAATCGGGAACCGGACCACTCTAACACCATACCTACCGAGGAAACACTCACGGCAACCATGCTGCAGAAGTCTACCTACACAGGCACGACCAACTAGGACTGCACAGTCCCACACTGGCACGGCGAAGCCTCGGCAATCCCTACTGAACACCCCTGGCAACCACCTCGGAAAGCACGCTGGAACGGTCCAGAACCTACGTCTCGTAAACGGAAAACGGAACCCAGAAACATGAGAGTCACGTCTCGCGTGACAGGAGTACCTGCCCACTAGAGGTAAGGCTGGATGCATCCACTCACGACTTAGACATCGCCTCAGGTGTCCCCCTGGACCCCTGGTGGAATGGGGACACCGTACTAGTAACCACAGAACAAGAACTAGCTGGGGTCACGCTCGTCAACTTGGGTCCAACTGCCCCCAACCACGTGTGCACACTCAGACCATGCGTCCTAGGTCTGGCTCTCTTACTGGTTTTCCCCCCAGCCGGACTCTGGCTGTAAGACGTGGGACCCGATGGTAACCAGCCTAAAAATCGTCTCTCTGGGGAAGCCTCGCCACCACTCCCTGGTGGGACCACTCGTGTGTCGGAAGGCTACGACTAGGGGGAGTCACTGATGTGACCACTCTCCAAGGTGAAACTCTGAGAAACACGCACGCACCCTGTGCGAAAGTCGCGAAGGACCAAGTTGCACCGAGCCACTGGATTCTGGATAGTCCTCTAGACTCACTAAATCCAACGGTAGGTCTAAAACCACCGTAGCATGAATACCGTTAATCTAGCCTAATCAATAGGTCTAAAACAATGGTAGCATGAATACCGAGGTAGCTCACGAGCCGCCGAGACCATCTCCCAAAAAGGGAACTCAAGAGACCTCCAGCCCTAGGCTGGGTGACTAGACTCACAGTCCAAGGCCACACACACGGCCCACGCGAAAGCACAAAAGCATGATTCCCAAGGCAACTCACAGGCCACCACGTCGATTCCCCATCCCTCAGAAAAGTAGGAAACCTCCAGCCCCAGGCTGGATGACTGGAATCGCAGTCCAAGGCTACACACACGGCCCAGTCGGGAATCATCTTCCGTAGAAACCCACGACATGCAGGGGATCCCCACCGCACTCACACCGATACACGGCGACTCGATCGAGCATAACACGAAAGCCCGAAACACATGGGGTCACCTGGACCCACCACACCTACGGGCATGCTAATTGAGGTAACACGGTACCTCCAGACACCCCAAAAACACGGACACGGAACTCACGTGGTGTCCGGGACACTCACGAGGCCGATGGTCGACCACTGGGTCACAACCGGGTCGACCGGAGACCAACACGATGGTAAACGGCATGACGAGCACGAAGAATCTCCTAGCGGCCTACCTCTGGACCGCTAGTGCCTGGTTATCAGTGTACCCCTGGACCGCTAAACCTTAGGAACTTGTAACCCCTAGCGGTCATCTCTCGGACCGCCAGGCAGGTGGCGGTCCTTTGCCTGACCGCTAGGCGATGACTAGCGGTCTGTCGTAAGACCGCTACTCGACCGACCTTGAACGGCTCTAAACTAGAAAGCGATCTTGCCCTGATCGCTATCACGAGCCTGGCGGTCTACACCTAGACCGTGAAACCCCTCAGGCGGTCTATCGCACGACCGCTAAACCAACCGACATAGGGGTACCCTTGGCGGTCGCCAGAGGATCGCTAGGTGGCCTAGCGGTCTCTGGAAGGACCGCTAAATCATCCCGAGCCCAAAATTGACAAAAATCACGAGAAAGTCCATTCCACGCCCCGTTCGCGCCCACGCGAAGGGGAAAACAAGGGGAAACTAGTCCCCTACCTCTCTAGCACCGAGAGGACCCATTTAAACCCCAAAAATACGATCAAAACTCTAGATCGGGCTCACACCCCAAAATCATGCTTTTTCCCCAAAATGGCAATAAACTCACGCTCGGCTTGCCACGACCTACCAAACTCACGGGGAATGAAGTACGCGAGTTGGGGGTCCATCTCCCTACCTCCACCGAAGAATCTGCGCCTTGAGGATGCTGATCCATGAAGAAAATGCCGTTGAACCCTCGCCGGGGCACGAACTCGCGACCGAGCTTCCATGCACCTCCGGCCCTCGATCCTCAACCTGTTCCTCGTTCCTCGCCTCCTGCCATTGCCGCCTCACCCTCCTCCACCACCGTCGGTTGCTCGGGGAGAGGGGGAGAGAAAGAGATGAGAGAGAGTGAGAAAGAGAGAATGGAGAGAGAGAGGGGTTAAGGGGGTTATTTATAGGAAAATCCAGAAATTCCAAAAAATACCAAAAAATAGGAAAAATACCGCACGTGATCCTCGAAAAACGCACAATGCAGTGGTAACATCCTGGTGTTGGAGAACACAACGGTTCACCCTACACGGGGTTCCGAAGGTCCGACTGACGAAAAATACACGTAAAACCCAAAACGCGACCCGGGACCCACACAGGCGCTTTGAAAATTCCAGAAAAAATATCGGCGTGCTCCTCACAATGCCACGGACCCAAGGAAATTCACGAGCACGCCACCAATGGGTCCGATAATCCAATATAAATAGTCTGAAGCTTAATAGGACGCAATCCGTAATCCATGGAAATATGATCCGAAACCCACGGATCCAGATCTGAAAAACATCCAAAAAACCCGGGGCAATACAGCCCTCCCCCCTTGAAGAAATTTCATCCTAGAAATTTAGGACTAGCACCAAGTCACAGGAGAAGAACACCTTAACCAACTAACAACGCCGTCAGAGCCCCAATACAGAAAACCTCGATTCTCAAGAAAGACACCGTTCCTGAGAGACCTAGCCAGACTACAATCACGAACGACACTTCGATCTGCACGCCGCGCACACCAGCCATCAGAGTAGGCATACACTAAGGGACACAGTCCGACATCACCTCAGTCACAAGGCAAACCAATAACGGCACCGCTGCCACTATCTCGCACACCGAGGAGACACAGTCCCCGACACGAGGAACGGCTACCGATCCATCCTATGGTCGGCGGACAAAACACACATTAGCTTCACAGCCAGCTGATAGTTCCACGCCCCTATTCAAGGGAACAACTAATATAGAGCCTCCACCAGCTTATGCAGTCATCTCAACAGACCGCAACCAGAACATCGGCTCAGCACCAAGAACCACCTCACACCTAGCAAGCTGAAAGCCAAACATATCACTGGGCCAACTCTGCCAGAAGACAAACTTCGACAAAGCCCAGATCCCATCCGGAAAAGCACACCATGGAAACGACCACCAAAGGCCTCACCAATACACGGCTCTCACCGTTCACGATGCACAACCAAAAGCATCTTTTATCTGTGAAAAGACCATCCACTGGTCGCCAGATACACGTCAATGGGAAACCTTCACCAGCCCAATAGGCACGATCCAACTCATAATAGGCCATCCGCTGACTCACACAGACAATTATCACATCATGAGCTGAACTTCTCTCGGACACCACATCCGATCTCGAGCATCACGCCAACTCAACCCTCTCAGGGGAGCACGACAAAACCAACGATAAGACTCAGGAGTCTTCGGTCATCTCCTCACTCGAATCAAACTTACAGGGAAATCCTCCCATGCTGGTCACCAAACTAGGGATAAACATCCCAACGCCATTGTCCCATCAAGGACCTTCAACCACAGGCGTTACTCCTCCGTCCTGTCTCATCGAATCATATCTCAATTAATCCAAGTGGACACCTGTGCGCCAATCCCGATTCTACCCTTACCATAGAGCCACGGGACACCACCGTAATAGTTCATGACAGACGTCTCTAGGGGAGGAAAGTGCCATCCAATATTATGGAAACCTAGTCGCCAACACCACGACCAGTGCACACAGGTCAGCAACCCTTGCAGACTCAATTCACCGCTGGGTCCTCTTCTGTATCATTATGAAACACCCAGACCCAGCAGGACCTTCTCCAAGTGGTATACAATTTGCCGTGGTCCATCACGTAGCTAGGCTCACTAGCCACTCACAATTGCCAACTGAGACCCATAATCTGTCAGAGATCACTTCCTCAAAACACGATCTCATCCGAGAACATAGCTTGTAACACAAGTCAGGCACCAAACCACCGACTCTGATCAACACGTCCTTGACCTCCGTCAGGCGACGTCCTCAACAACCCCATCCGGGCTCACACCGACGCCTGATAGGGCTTTCATCACATGAACAAGGTATTCATGCAGCACACTTGCCAACATATTTCCCCAACACTCCATCTTGCTAGTGCCAAGAACCATAATACCTCGAGCAATGGCATGGCAACAACACATCTCACACAGAGGAACCAACCCTCCAATGCTCAACGCATCCTCAGGAATCCATTCGTAGAAACCAACGCTACGATCCTGAACCTGTGGGTTATGGGCCCACCAGGCTTCCGCTGCGCACTCAAGTCCAGGCGCATAGCCAAACATGGCAACTCGGGACTCATCATCCTGACAATCCACAACTCAGCTGGTCAACCTCAGAAAATAGGGTGAGGAAAGGTCCATTACCTCAAACCCCGAGCATAGATTAACTCCCAAATCCGACAATCCTCTACAACTCTGTAGGTTCCGAACTGCCACGCATCGGAAAGTTTGAACACCAACCAAGATTCTCTCAAACACCGCCCAACCAGCAATCATCCTTTCGGAGTAGTGCCGACGCACCCTCACACAATCAGGGAATTGGGCACGACTTCTCATAGGCAACCACCTTGCCAAAACGTGGAACATGTCTTGCACGGACTTCATGGCACACAGAGGCCAACCAAATCCGGAAACACAATGCAAGATGACGAACCTTAGCCAAACACAATCTCTCCAACCAAGGGAGAAACCAACACTCCTCCGACCAATAGAAATACTCCACGCCCCACCTGATCTCGAATCTCGCGCACCCTGGGAACAGCACCTTCCAGCATCGAGAAAACTATCACTTCCATCAGGTCAGCGCCTCCGACACACTCGGTGAGTGTCACATCGGACCACAATCACAGCATCTCTTGATGCACCACCACGTAATTCCTCGAATTGCAACATGCCACGCCAAGAGCCGCAACACAAGCCATAACCGACAACCGTCAACGCTCATCCTCGAGTCCCGAAACTCACCGCGGAGCCTTCTCATCTCAAACCAAATCCAAGGCGAACACAACCCATTCGCATACAAGAGCACAGGAGCAAGACTTACTGGGAAACCACAGCCCAATCCTATCTCGAAATCCGCAAGAATGACCGGGGCCGACACGTCATTTCTGACGTCATAGAGCACGACAAGAACATCAGGCTCAACGTAATAGCAGCTCACCAAGAAGATCCTCAGCTCACTCGAGCACACTCCTCGATCAGAGCACCCGCTCTGCCACCTCAAACCACGACCTTAACACCTCAGGGGCTGGATAAATCCCATGCTGGAGTGGCCAAACTCAACTACAGCTCCCTCAGAGCACGCTCACGGCCTCTTAACCACAAATAATCCTCGGCAGCCACCTGACCTTGTTGCAAATTCCTCGAATGTAGCACCATAAATCCACGCCTATTGGCAACCTCTACTCAACACAGCACAACCGGGGCGACCACCGATGAGGGAGAAATCTCTCGACCTCTATCCTTAGACCCCACGCCGGCACTCCAACGAGAACGGCAACTGCCTTCACAGCGCCACAAAGCGCACTCAAGCTCTCAAGCGAGAAACAAAGCAGAAAACATGCATGAAACCCTATGCCAGCTGCCGATTGTACTGGACCTTATGGACTATGATCACTGCAATATCTCGAGTTCCTATGTACGTCCACAACCACGGCACTAATACTATCTGTAACAACCCAAGATCCGGATACCGGGAGGAGCTCGATACCATTCAAATCCTGGCCCGCCGCCCACGAGCCGGGAGGGCTCGGAAGGGATAAAAGGAGTGTGAAGGCACAAAGAAATAGGAAATAAGGTAGGATATATCAACAATTAACAGAAACAAATAAACAACTACAACACCAGAGTCCAGTCCAATAGAAAGTATAATCTAATGTAGAAAAATGTACCATATGCCAAGTGAACACTCGGCCCGCCAAGCTGGCTACTACAGAACTCCCGCGCTGCACCCTTGAACCTCGAGGAGGAACCGCCACACCTGAAAAGCCGGGATGAGTCTCCAAACAGAGACTCAGCAGGGGTCCCGCGGAACCCCAACCGGAAACAATGGCGGTAGCGGAAAGGAAAGCTATAACTACAGCAGGAACAACGAATCGGTGGCCGGTCAAAACTCGGCACTACAGCTACTCCTACTGTATAGGTCAAGCAGAAAGAGAAATCCCAATCTCACAATCGGGAACTGGACCACTCTAACACCAGACCTACCAAGGAAACACTCACAATAACCCTGCCACAGAAGTCTGCCTACACAGGCACGACCAACCGGAACCGCACAATCCCACACTGGCACGGCGAAGCCCCGGCAATCCCTGTCGAGCACCCCTGGTCACCACCTCGAAAAGCACACTGGAACGGTCCAAAACCTACGTCTCGCAGACGGAAAATGAAACCCAAAAACATGAGGGTCACGTCTCACGTGACAGGAGTACCTGCCCACTAGAAGCAACGCCGGATGCGTCCACTGATGACTTAGACAACGCCTCAGGTGTCCCCCTCGACCCTTGGTGGAACAGGGACACCGTACTAGTAACCACAGAACAAGAACTAGATGGAAGCGTGGGTCCAACATCACCCAACCACGTGTGCACACTCATACCATGCGTCCTAGGTCTAGCTCTCTGACTGGTTTTCCCCTCAGCCGGATTCTGGCTGTAAGACGTGGGGCCCGACGGTAACCAGCCTAAAAACCGTCTCTCTAGGATAGCCTTACCACCACTCCCTGGTGGGACCACTCGTGTGTCGGAAGGCTACGACTAGTGGGAAGTCACTGATGTGACCACTCTCCAAGGAGAAACTCCAAGAAACACGCACGCACCCTATGCGAAAGTCACGAAGGACCAAGTGGCACCGACCCACTAGACTTTGGACAACCCTCTAGACTCACTAAATCCAACGGTCCTTGTGTGATGAGACTCGGGGTCAAGACCGTCGCACGCAATGACACAATACAGTTAATCTAACCTAATCCATAGGTCTAAAACCACGGTAGCATGAATACCAAGGCAGCTCATGAGCCGCCGAGACCATCCCACAAAAAGGGAACTCAAGAGACCTCCAGTCCCAGGCTGGGTGACTGGACTCACAGCCCAAGGCCACACACATGGCCCACGCAGAAAGCACAGAAGCATGATTCCCAAGGTAGCTCATAGGCGTCCACAACGATTCCCCATCCCTAGGAAAAGTAGAAAACCTCCAGCCCCAGGCTGGATGACTGGACTCGCAGTCCAAGGGTACACACACAGCCCAGTCGGGAATCATCTTCCGTAGAAACCCATGACATGCGGGGGAACCCCACTGCACTCACACCGATACACGGTGACTCGATCGAGCGTAACACGAAAGCCCAGAACACATGGGGTCACCCAGACCCACCAAACATATGGGCACACTAATCATGGTAACACGTTACCTCCATACACCCCAGAAACACGGACACAGAAATCAGGGGGTGTCCGGGACACTCATGAGGCAGAAGGTCGGCCACTGGGTCACAACCGGGTCCACCGGAGACCAACACGACAGTAAACGGCATGACGAGCATGAAGAATCTCCTAGCGGTCTACCCCTAGACCGCTAGTGCCAGGCTAGCGGTCTACCCCTGGACCGCTAAGCCTCAGGAACTCGTAACCCCTAGTGGTTACCTCTCAGACCGCCAGGCAGGTGGCGGTCTTCGCCTAGCGGTCTGTTGCAAGATCGCTACCCGACTGACCTCGAACGACTCCAGCACAGAAACCGGTCTTGCCCTGACCGCTATCACGAGCCTAGCGGTCTACACCTAGACCGTGAAACCCCTCAGGTGGTCTATCGCACGACCACTAAACCAACTGACATAGGGGGACCCTTGGCGGTCTCCCGAGGACTGCTAGGTGGCCTAGCGGTCTCTGGAAGGACCGCTAAATCGTCTTGAGCCCAAAAATGGCGAAAATCATGGGAAAGTCTATTCCACACCCCGTTCACGCCCACACGAAGGGAAAAACGAGGGGAAACTAGTCCTCTACCCCTCTAGCACCGAGAGGACCCATTTAAACCCCAAAAATCCGATCAAAACTCTAGATCGGTCTTACACCCCAAAATCATGCTTTTCCCCAAAAATAGCAATAACCCCACGCTCGGCTCGCCACGGCCTACCAAACTCATGGGGAATGAAGTACGCGAGTTGGGGGTCCATCTCCTTACTACCACCGAAGATTCCGCGCCCCGAGGATGTTGATCCACGAAGAAAACGCCGTTGAACCCTCGCCGCGGCATGAACTCGTGGCCGAGCTTCCACGCACCTCCGGACCTCGATCCTCGACCCGTTCCTCGATCCTCACCTCCCACCATCGCCGCCTCACCCTCCTCCACCACCGTCGGCCGCCCGGGGAGAGGGGGAGAGAAAGAGATGAGAGAGAGTGAGAAAGAGAGAATGGGGAGAGAGAGGGGTTAAGGGGGTTATTTAAAGGAAAAACTGGAATTTTCAGAAAATACTAAAAAATAGGAAAAATACCTCACAGGATCCTCGAAAACTGCATAATGCAGTGGTAACATCCCGGTGTCGGAGAACGCAACGGTTGACCCTACACGGGATTCCGAAGGCCCGACTGATGAAAAATAAGCGTAAAATTCAAAACGTGACCCGGGACCCACACAAGCGCTCTGAAAATTCCAGAAAAAATACCGGTGTGTTCCTTACAACGCCACGGACCCAAAGAAATTCACGAGCACACCACCAATGGGTCCGACAATCTGGTATAAATAGTTCGAAGCTCAATCGGATGCAATCCGAAATCCGCGGAAAGATGATCTGAAACCCACGGATCGAGATCCGAGAAACATCCGAAAAACCCGGGGCATTACAGGATGGGCCTACTTGTTGTTCATCGGGCTCAGAAAGGGGAGGATTGACAACCCCTTTTTCGTTATCTTTCTGCTGCTCGAACGCCTTGAAGTCAACCGTGTGAACTTCTTCGGGCACGGGCCGCCTATCAGGCGGTTTGGCTTTTTGGTTGCAGCAGTAGGAGCAGAGGAGTGACTGGAGAGGAAGGCCTCGATCTCCGCCACCACATTGTTCAGTCGGTCGAAAGACCTGATTTCAATGCCGATCATCTTCTTGAGGATTCCCCGCTTCAGGTTTTACTTGCAAATTTGCACGGCGTCTTCCTGGTGTGGTGGGCGCCTGCACCTCATGCTAAGGTTTCACCATATTTTGATATATTCCAAAGCAGTTTCATCATTGTTCTGCTTGGAAGCATATAGCTCGGCCACAGTCACTTCTCTTTCAGCGACGTGGAACCGTTCTCAGAATTGCTGCTGCATGTCTGGCCAATCATTGATGGATCCAGCCGGTAAGTTTGAATACCATTCAAAAGCAACTCCTATGAGGGAGGACTTGAAGAACTTGAGCAAATAGGACTAATCAGTCGCCAGATCGCCCATTACGTTGATGTACTAGGCTATATGCCCCTTCGGCGAACCTTGTCCATTGAGTTTATCGAACTTTGCCAGTTTGGTGACGCCCGGAGGCAATCTCTTGGCAGTGTAATAGACAAGGTAAGGTACCTTGTACGCATAAAAAGCAGCATAATCATCATTGCCTCTGTCGGCCAGCTTCTTCTCGATCATTTGTTCTATCATTAGTTTATTCACCATCACCGGGTCGACCGAACTTGGGTAGGGTTGATCTTGCTGCATCTGCGACGTTGCCAATGCTACTTGAGGTATGGTAACAGGCCCTTGGGGCTGAGGAGCAGGTTGCGGGGTCATGCCCCCAGTGTTGTTGAATGCTGGCTGAGAGGCCATTATCTAAGGCAGAGCCTCCAATTCAGTTGCGCCTCGCTGCGAGGCTTGAGGAGGAACATCGTCATGTCTTGAGGTTGAAGCGTGCACGCCCTGCTCACTGAGTTGCCTCTTTAGCACTTCAAGCTCTTATCTACATTCTTGGAGCACCATCATCATAATAGCTAGATCGGGTGTGGAGGAGCTGGGTGCTTGACCTCTCCCTTCTACTAGTGCATTCGGAGAAGGTGGTCTCTCGCCATCATCTCCAGCAGTGATCTTGTTCATAGGCTTGTGCCACATGTAGCACCCCAAATTACATATAGAGAATATTTAACCCAATTAAATAATAGGGTGTATTAAACATAAGAAGCCCAATCAGGAAAAAACTTGCAAATAGGCCTAACTCACTATTGAGCTAAAAACCCATGTTTAAAATAAGGCCAAAACCCTTGTACTTATATAAGGCCCAATAAGACTTTAAAGCCAAGCCCATTCCTTAGAAGCTCAATGGGGCCTTACGTAACCCAGTTGAGAGCCTGATCGAAAGGAATTAGATCGACCATACAAGAGATTTAGGATTTTAATCTAATAGGGAAAGTGGCTGGTGATTAGGAAAGGATTTGATCAAATATGGAAAATGGAGTTTTGAGCGAACAAAACTTCTTACTAGCATTCGGAGGAGCTTAAACCCTTATAAATAGAACCCCACAGGCTTGGTAGAAGCGTTTGGTCGCTGCTGTCATTGCTAAGTCGTTGTTGCTACGTTCGAAGAAGCTCATAAGGCCTTCTTCAGGTTCATGGCAATCTTCTTCCCTAGTTCGCGTTGTGTACTTCCTCATCCTTCTGCTACTTCTTCCTCCCGTGCATCGACGAGTAGAAAGAACATGTCTTCTTCCTCTTCTTCCTGCATGGAGCTACTACAGTTGCTGTGAATGGGAAGAAGCCGTGTCTTCTTCTTCTTCCTTTGACTCTGCATCCTTCGTCTTCCTCTATTCAACCCCAATCAAGGTACGTTATCTCAATAACTTAAGCCCAAGACAATAGCTAAAGGTGTTGCATGCATGTAAATTCACGTTACCATCCAGATTATGTCTCCATGATCCTTGTTTCTTTACGTTTTTACGTAGATTTATAGCTTTCTATTTTACATGAGAATAGTGACCAGAACAGTCGACGCAATTTAATTGGCGCCTGTCTAGAAGGGTGCTATTTCTTGAATTAACAACCACCTAGTTGACGCTAATTAATGAGTGCCCACTACCAGGGACACTATTTCTTGCAGTATAATTAATAATTAATGCATGTTTAAAATTAAATAAGTACGGAACCCTAATCTGTAAAATTTGCATGAGCATGTTTTTAGGACCCTTGTAATTTCCTCTTAATTTCTATACTTTCTGATCCTTGAAATTCCCTATAAACATCATAGTGCTACTGTTCATACAATCCTAAAAGAAATGAACATTAACTTGTGCCTAAAAACATATCTGCCTGATGCCTTATGCCATGTACATAGAAAAGAAATAGTGTCTGCTTGACCAGACGTGAACTATGGAAATAGCGCCCCTGCATAGAGATGCCAAATCCTAGTATTTATTTTTTAATAAAACCCGTGCCTAAGAGGAGATGGGAGAGCACACCCTTATCCAGCGGATAAGAATGTTCTCACTCCAATCCTGTTATATATTAAATATGTATATAAACTGGAAAATCATGAATTAACGTCTGTTTATGTGAACGCTAATTAAAGAGTTGGCGCCTCCGTACACGGATGCCAATTATAAATAATTTTAATTGATTACTGAAAATTCTATAATTGGCGCCTCCATAAAGGGACGTGAATTTATGAATTAGCGCCATCATGCTTTGACGCAGATTCTGGTCTCATAGTTTTATCGCGTTTTGACCCACACCGTAGGTCTAATGGCACTACTATCTCATGGCCGAGATAGAGTCCCTGTTTTACGAGTTTCATGATTACAACTCAATTCTTAGAGATTGAATGACCCTCCGTCGGATAATCCTTCCGCCGGATTGGAAGTTCTTTCTTTAATGCCTATGTGAGTCTCCGCTAGCCTTGGAATCCCTCAAGGCGGTCGAGCAGGTTGTAACCTAAAAACTCTGGAAACCATGTCTAGTCATGTCAATCTGAAGAAACATGACGTCCTAGCCATCATAGAGAGCTGTTTCTGGTGTTCTATAAGAGTCCTGTCACTGTCTGGAATTAGCGTCTAGTACAGTTGACGATATATAGGAATTAGCGTCCATCACATGTGACATGATTTCCCTCATGCCCTTTACTGCTCATAGAATTAACGACCACCACAGTGGACGCGTAGTCTGTAATTGGCGACGGCCTAAGTGGACGCCCATTTGTCCCATATTCATGAGTGTCTTGTTTTCATGTGAGATTTATCACCATGTCATCTTTACACAAGGTGCTGTCCTTGAACTCTATATTCCGTGAATCTACCTTAATGTTCTTACAATAGCTTATTCCTTTGGAACTCTATTGGCTATAAACTATAGTGGATGTCTGGATAAATACATGACTCAATGCTTGGCGTTAATGGGGCCCGGTCTGGTCTTGGGAGGAGCACCCAAAAGTACTTTTACCCATGGGAGCTTTATTGACCACGGTGTCACATTGCACCGAAGTGCATGACTTTCTAGATTAATCTACGGCATTCCACATCTCGTACTTGACTAGACATGACGTGACGTGACTTGTGTGGCCCGGAATCGAGTATTTACTAGCTACAATAAATAGCCAATTTTCATGACATGACTTGATATTACATGCTTGATATCCTTGTTAACTTTACATGGTTCATCTTGAAACCTTGCTAGTTCACTCTTATTATTTCTTGTTATTCCATTCCCGATATTATCTTGAGTTCATTCATGCATAGCTATAATGCATTTCATGTAACATGTAACCTACTTTAAGCAAGCTTGCTATTGGGATGTAATTCCTACTGAGCATTCGCTCATCTAGTGTTTTTTCCCTATTTTTTAGGTAATTCTGATGATGAGGTTCAATCGGATGGGGATGGCCAAGAGTGATGAGCATAGAGTTGTCCGAGATATCTACACGAGTCGTTGAACCTAGTCTTTCTATTTTTCTGGAGTCATTATTGTAATTTTCTTTTATTGAGTCTAGTGGTTTGAAGTATTGGAAGTTGCACTTTAGAATGTTAGTTTAATGAATAAAATGGACTTGGTTTTTTTTCTTTAGCATACTTTGTCTTTTGTGTCTAATTACCTCATGCTGTGATTGACATGAATGAATATAAACTCGTCGTGCAATCCCGAGTTCCTTCCACGCTCAGGGCGTGACAATTTTTGTGGTATCAGAGCCTAGATTTTCAAATCACCTAGGTTACCAAAGTCCAAGGATAGGTTTCATTCCTTTTACCCGGTGAAATGGGTAGAGCCATGGGTTAAGTCAAGATAGGATGTTAAACCTTATGGTTTAGTGACATATTAATTAAATTTAAATTCTTGTAGGATCATGGCCGCCGAGCGAGCTCAATGGCGCGACATGCAACGGACCGTTCAAGGTCTTACTCAAGCGCTTCAACAAGTAGCACAGGGTTGTATGAATTGTGGAGCGGGAGATCTCCATAGGTGCTTTAGAAACATGAAACGCCGAAGTTCACCGGCTCGTTCGACCCAGATGATGCCGAGAACTGGATGAAAGAGATCGAGCGCATATTCTGTGTAAGGCAATGCACGGATGAGGAAAAAGTTCTACTAGCAACTTTCCAACTGCTGCGGGATGCTCGATTCTGGGGGAGTCTGTAGAAGCGACCTTGCCGCACGAACACATCACATGGGGCGAGTTTGTTGACCATTTCAATAGCAAGTACTTTTCTGATAGAATCCAAGAGAAGAAAGCCGCGGAGTTTGCCGCACTTAAACATTGGAATTTATCAATCGTCGAGTCTGAGGCGTAATTTTCAAGAATATCCCGTTATGCACCATACCTAGTGCATACGGAAAAGATGAAGGCTCGAAGGTTCTTAAATGGGCTTAGGCCCCAATATATTACACAACTGGCACCGATGGACGTGCAAGTCTATTCGGAGATTGTGAGGCGAACACAACTCTTGGAAGACACCATGGAGCTATCTGACCAGATCCGTGGAAGAGATAAGAAGGAACATGTTCCTGGTTCCGGATCCTTCAAGGCCTCGACCACAAAGAAGAGGTCCAATGAGGGAGGAGATGATTCAAAAGACAAGAAGTTCAAAAAAATGATAAATCATTTTCTATTACCACCACACCATCCAAAGAGGTCTGCAAGCACTGCGACAATGCAGGGCACAAGGCCGAGGAGTGCTGGAGGAGACTGGGAGCTTGTCTCCATTATGGGAGTCTGTATCATTGAATCCATGAATGTCCTCTGTTAGGTGAGCAAGCTAGCAAAGAGAAGCATCCGGTAAATAAGCAAGGCCGACTCCAAGCATTGCAAGAGGCAGAGCAAGGCGAAGGCAGAATAGTAGAAGGTACATTGAATATTTGTTCAAAGACTACACATGTCTTATTTGATACCGACGCAACTCATTCGTTTGTTTCCCAAAGATTTGTTGCTTCCTTATCTATGAAACTTGTTCTGCTAGAGACGGATCTAGTTATCTCCACTCCTCTTGGAACTAAATCCGAGATTAAATATCATTACCCAGATAGTAAAGTCATAGTTGAAGGGCATAATCTACCTGCTGATCTAGTATGCCTAGACATGGAAGGGTATGATGGCATATTAGGCGCTGATTGGCTATCCACGCATAGGGCTATCATAGCATGCCAAAAGGGTCAGGTAACTTTTAGTGATTTCCCCAAGCTTGTCTACACTACTCCCCGGAGTCGTGACAAGTCACCCCTTATTTCGGCTCTTAGAGCTAGGAAACTTATCAAGAGAGGTTGTATGGCTTTCCTTGCCCTTGTAACTATAACGAAGGTTAATGAATCAAAGCTAGCAGATATCCACGTGGCTCGGGATTTTCCCGATGTATTCTTGGCGGATTTGCTAGGTTTACCCCCGGAGAGGGAAGTGTCTTTCACAATTGACCTTGTCCCTGGTGCTG
Source organism: Amorphophallus konjac (assembly GCA_022559845.1). NCBI lineage: Eukaryota > Viridiplantae > Streptophyta > Magnoliopsida > Alismatales > Araceae > Amorphophallus > Amorphophallus konjac. Next base: position 141,846,766 of record CM040128.1, on the reverse strand, counting down.
GTCCTGTTTCAAAGGCACCGTATAGAATGTCCCCCGCTGAACTAAAGGAACAATTAATGGAGTTACTGAAGAAAGGATTCGTTAGGCCGAGTACTTCCTCGTGCGGAGCACCCGTCCTATTTGTCAATAAGAAGGATGGATCTATGAGGTTGTGCATAGATTATCGGTAGCTAAATCAATTCACTATCAAGAACAAGTACCCGCTGCCAAGGATCAACGAATTATTTGACCAAATATCTGGAGCACAATATTTTTTCAAGATTGATATCAGGTTTGGATACCATCAATTGAGGATTAAAGTAGAGGATATTCATAAAATGACGTTTCGGAGCAGGTATAGGCATTATGAATTTACTGTTGTGCCTTTTGGACTAACGAATGTCCCTGCAGCCTTTATGCAATTGATGAGCATCATATTCCGACCTCATCTGGATCAATTTATTGTGGTGTTCATTGATGATATTTTGATATACTCCAAGTCCGAGGAAGAAAATGAAGAGCACTTAAGGACTGCATTACAGTTATTGAGAAACAGTTGGTTATATGCGAAAATCAGTAAATAGGAATTCTGGCTTGAGGAGGTATCATTCTTGGGGCATGTAATTTCTAAGAAAGGGATTTCTGTTGACCCATCAAAGGTCGAAGTGGTAAAGAATAGGGAAAGACCCCCGAATGCTATCGAGATTCATAGTTTTCTAGGTCTGGCTGGTTACTACCGAAGATTCATTAAGGACTTTCTCCAAAATTGCTGTTCCTTTGGCAACATTAACGTGGATGGAGAATCCGTATGTATGGACCGAGGATTATGAAGAGAGCTTTCAAACATTGAAGGACCGCTTGACTAGTGCCCCGGTATTATCATTGCCTAGTGAAGGAGAAAAGTTTGAAGTATATACCGACGCATCTAGCGTCGGACTAGGCTGTGTGTTGATGCAACAAGAGAAGGTAATTGGATATTCTTCCTGGCAACTTAAGAAGCATGAAGAAAATTACCCGGTGCATGATCTAGAATTGGCCGCGGTAGTATTTGCTTTGAAGATCTTGAGGTACTACCTTTTTGGAGAGCAATTTATTATGTAGTCCGATCATAAAAGCTTGAAGTACCTATTCTCTCAGAAAGAATTGAACATGATACAAAGACGCTGGCTAGAATATCTCAAGGACTTCGACTTCTTTATACAATATCATCTAGGAAAGGGAAACCCCGTAGCTGATGCCCTTATTCGAAAGCCGAGAGCACTACTGGCCAGTTGTATGATTCAAGAGTGGAAGATGTTAGAATAGTTTTCTAAATTGAATCTCAATACAGATGAGGAAAAAGGATGTGTTACTCTATCCCACATGAGTTTACATCCTAACTTACTCTCCGAGGTCAAGGAGTTACAAGATTATGACCTGGTCATGGTGGAGATTAAAGGCAAGTTAGATGAGCAACCTGAGTTCAAGCTAGCATCTGATGGAAGGCTGTTATTTCATGAGAGGACTTGTGTACCGGATTGTCCAGAATTGAAGAACAAGATTCTAGAAGAAGCTCACCGATTAAAGCACACTATTCACCCTGGTGCTATCAAAATGTACCAAGACTTGAAGAGGAACTTTTGGTGGCGCAACATGAAAAGTGAAGCAGCGGAGTTCATCTCTCACTGCCTTACTTGTCAAAAGGTCAAGGCAGAACATCAAAAGCCCGCCGATAAATTACATCCCTTAGAGATTCCTAAATGGAAGTGGGAGAATATAGGATTGGATTTAGTCATGGGATTGCCTAAAACAAAAGGCGGACCTGATGGGATATGGGTAATTATTGATCGGTTGACTAAGACTACACATTTTTTGCCTATCAAGAGCCGATAGTCAGTGGATGTTCTAGCAGCTCTCTATGTCAAAGAGATTTTCAGATTACATGGAGTTCCTGTCTCAATAGTGTCTGACCAAGACCCGCGTTTTACGTCACACTTCTGGAAGGGTCTACAACATTCCATGGGGATGAGATTAAATTTTAGCACTGCATTTCATCCCCAAACAGATGGTCAGACGGAACAGACAAATCAAGTAGTGGAAGACATGCTTGTTGACACCCGTTTTATACCCAATAAGTCGGGTCATCTCCTTATTTCATTCTACATGATGCTCCGAGTTGTTCACTCTTCATTGAGTCTCTGGTCAGTTGAGGCCTGTTTTTTGGGTCTTAATTCCTGGATTAAGAATTGGCTCCTGGTGGCGTTTCGTTGGCAACAGCTTAGCAAGCCTTCATTGCTATTCTTGAAACTCAATGGTAATAACGGTCCGAACCAGGCACATTGTTTCATTATAATGCATGGGGCCTGGACCGTTACTCTTTGAAGAGTCCTAAGGCTTAAGGCCTCGTTTTCAGTGCTTATCCTTTGGCTTACACATTGGTAATAACGGTCTGTCGTGCAGCCGTTGTTTCAGTATGACGCCCTATGTCTTGGCCGTCGCTTCTTTGCAGAGTCCAATTGATTAAGTCTTCTTCTCGTCGATCTTATCCTTTGGGATAGGGTTGAGAGTAACGGATGGTCCTTGATGCGTTACTTCAAAGCGGCGGTCTGTCGTGCAGCCGTTACTTCCTTCAGAGAGTCCTGGCAGTTTGGGCCTTTTCTCTGCTACTCCGTGTCGAGATAAGGGTTTGGATTGACGATATCTCTTTCAAATCTGATCCTCAGGACCTTCCGTTCGATTCTATGGACTCTTGGTGATATTATCTTCAAGGATTTACTAAAGAGTTATCTCTTTATCTTGCTTGATTATCCTCTACTCGACCTGAGAGTTTGAGGGTCTATAAATAGAACCCTTGACTTCATGGCCCGAGGAGAGGAAGATTTGAATTCACGACGAAGTGCTGCCAAACTCAGGAGCCATCTTCATCCAAGAGGAACTGCTTCCCACGTCCATCCACCTCATAATCAAGGGAGTACTTTGGTTTTGGTCTTTCAAGTTCATCATTGCATGCTTGAGTTCTTCCCTGGTTTTTCCCTAATCAAAGCATTGTCCCTCCTCTTTCTCCATGTTTTTCACTGTGCTCTAAGCATATAAACATCTTCCCAAACTTTTAAAACACCCAGAGGGGTTAAAAAAAACCAAAAACTCCCCGGTAATCCACTCTCCTTTGATGATATTAAGTCCTTTGAGAATTGATGCTATGCTTGTGAAAAGGGCTAATTGAGGTTATTTTGTTTTGTCTTTCTATATCTTTGGCAGGTTTACAGGTTCGTTAACACGAGGCCCAAGTCTTCTAGCCGGCTGGAAGAGTTGGAGTTAAAAGAATTCAAGCTTTGTTACTGCAGGTTATCTGATGGCCTTGTGCAGGCGCGTCACTATCTTCCGGCGGTCTATCGTGTGGCCGTCACTTCCAAGTAACGCACAGGGTTCTGGCCGTTACTTCTAAGTTGATCTGCAGGCTTTCTCTAGTTTTCTCTCCCGTGGGCGGGTGTTTCATCCACCTATTTCCAAGGTATATTCAGGTTTTTGACTTGTTTTTACTTTGGTGGTGATCACATCTTTCCTTGGTATTTGATGGGGACATCCCTTGCCCCTCCACATTTTCTGAAGCTCGGATTGATCGTCGGTGTACGCCATTATGTTCCTCATGTGTTTGTGAGTCGAGTCATGTAATTTTCTTATTTTTATTTGAGTCTTAAACATGTAATTTTCCCTTTATTGAGTCATGTACCTAGGTTAGAAAGTCATTTTCCTAAGTCTTGAAGTCATTATGTTGGTTTGATAGGTTAATGGGCCCAATTCATTGGGCTAGGCCCAGGGGCGCCCCTCCCTTGGACTGTTTGGTCATTAGTTAGTTTGTCAGGGTCAGTTTGGTCTTAGGAAAAGTGTGGGGTCTATAAATAGCCCCACCCCTCTCTCATTTGTAACAACTAATGCTTGAATATTGAATCCAGAAAATTTTCACACCTTCTAGTTCCCTCTCAATATCTCCCTCTCTCTCTCTCTCTCTTTCTCTTACTATCACTCTCTCTAAGTGGGTTGTGCCCCCTCTCTCTCCTCCCCACCCCAATTTCGAAATTTATTCTCTCTCCTCCCCATTCACCCCTCATTAAGGCCCCTTCCCCTTCCCCATGCACTCATTCAATTCCCCCTCCAACCCCTAGGTGGAAACCCCTTCTCCTAGGCACCTTTCCAAGCAACCCTCCCTCTCCCCAAGACTGAAAGAGCCCTTCCCTAGGCCAAATTTCAAATTTCCCTCTCCCTTGGGCTGTGCCCTTTCATCTCCCCACCTCCCTAACCACCCAAGGTCGCACCCCCCCTTCCCCATCCACCAAATAACCCCTTGTTCATGCCCTTCCCCATACCCTCTTCTCCACCTATTCTGTCCCTGTTGCAGGTTTCAGACAAGTAGTGATTTGCAGCAGCAGCCACAACTTATCCAGAAGGCTCCAGGTGGCATATCCTACATTGCTGGAATCGTCTCCAAGTCTTCTTTCCAACGGTGGTACTCTTGCATGCATCCGAGTTCAGAGCTGTCCGGAGGAACGTCATCTTCAACGACTGCATAATCTGCCCTAGACTGAAGACCAGAGCGATCTTGGAAGCTGTTCTGCGGTCAACCTTGGAGAAATTCGAGCACGCTTTCTTCTACAACATTCTTCTTCGTCAAGTCCTCCAACAGTAGCAGAAAGAATGATGGCAATCGCCTGCCCGAGCTATTTGTTCTGAATTGTTTCGTCAGAGTGTGCAGTCTGCCCCCTGCAGGTCCAGGTTCGACCTGTCTTCACTTCTCCGGCCACCATTCTCCTCTCCGACATCGGATTGTGGCCCCGTCAACTTCTGCTCAAAGCTACTCCGACCACGATCGCGTCTCTGCCAGCTTCGTCCCAATCGGAGTTCGGGAGCATCCGTAGTACCTTCTGCAACAGACTGCACCAACCCTGCACCCGCCAGAGATAGAAAGTTGCAGCCAGGTTCCAGTCACCGGCCCGATCAGCCCCGAGCTTCAGAGCCTTCCCAAAAAATCAGACATCACCCTCAGTCAGTTGGGAAGCTTTTGGCGCAAGTCTCATCAAGATCTGAGCTCTGTGAAATTTTTGGAAGCATCATCACCGCCCCACTGTCCAGCAACCTGCAGATTGGCAGAACCGGCGGAATTCGGCAAGTCGGATTTCCTTTGCGTAATTCCCCACCCCGCTTGGCCGGCTGAAGGCCCCTCCCTGCGTGGAGGTAGTATTTGATGTAATAAGATTAATCCCCACCCTAAGATCACCCTTCCTGCGAGAGGTGTAGTGGTGTAATCTTTCCATTTCAGGTTGAAGCGACACCGACGCGGCGTGCGGGTGCATACCCTCGCCTCCCCGCTCGCCCCCGTCTCCGGCCGGAGTCGGCGTCTTCACGTCGGCTAGGTGAGCCTCGGTCCCCCTTTCCTTGCTGGTTAATATCACTTGCTTATCTTAGTATTCTTGCTTTGCTGCGTCGGACGGAGAGCGAGGGCCCGGCCCAAATTACCGATCACGTGAGTATCCATCGCGGGCGAGTTGTGAGCGAGCTATTTCAACCCACACCCATGGTGTGATGGCCGCCCATGAGTGGGCATCCCTGGCCCAATTGAGGTTCTTCCCAAGCTTGCCAAGCATCGGAGCATCATTATCCCACCCCGGACCCTCTCCATTATCGCTTAGTTGCCCACGGGCACAAGTGTGCACCAAGCGAGTGAGCCGCTCGAGTAGTATCATCGCCAATTTGCTTGCTTGCAATCTTAGGTCCAAGGGTCATATTGTCTTATGGTCATCACCCAAGGTGGTGTCACATCAAGTGGTATCAGAGCAAGTTCACAACTTGTCTCTATCAAGTTGGTCCTAGGACGCTCATATGCATTTAGAGTCTTCGGTTGCGTCTCTTTTGTCCACTAGCATGGCTACTTCATGTAAGTCACATCTATCTCACTCGGCCCTCCGCAAAGGTCCGATTGACACCCCTTTGGACAAAGTCCTATTTGAGGACCTTATCTTTAACGGATACCACCCTAGTGCATATTTAGAGTGGGAGGAAAACATGGACAAATACTTTAAAAGGAATCCAATGACCGAACCCATGAAAATCTACCTTGCCAAGAGTCGACTTGTGTACCATGCCGAGGATAGATGGAAGTTCATTGAAAAATTTAGGAGGGTTATGAGGCTAGAGCCTATTAACACATGGGAGAACATGAGAGCCGAACTTAGGAAAGTCTACACTCCCCGACCTCCTCCCTCCTACCCGGGTTACCAAAACTCGAGGAGCACTCCCACTCCTCCAACCCCACCCGTCCAAACCCTTACCACTAGAACCCAAGTGTCCAAGACCTCCACCTCCCCACCTAACCCCATGAGGGCCCCCACACCCCAACCAAACCCCCCTTCCCTAACCTACACTAGTCAAGCCCCTTTAGCCCCCACATCCACCCCAAACGATCCCAAGGACAAGAGACCCCTAACCGACCCAATTCCCTCCATGGTGACCACCACTTATCCAACCCTCACCATTAAAAACCAAGTGGACACCGCGTCCACCCCTCCACCTAGGCCCATAATGGCCACCACCCCCAAACCCAAAACCCCTCACCAAACCCGTACCCCACAAGCCCCCTTGACCACCACCACAAACCCACCATCGTCCCCAAAAAGGGACACATCTCCCAAAACAAATCAACCCAAAACCCCTCACCCAACCCACCTCCCACTTCCTACACCAATCTTTCCCCAACCTATGCCTCCTCTACTTCCCCTTCCTATCCCAACCCAAGCCCATACTTGTTCACCACCCCGGGTGTGTCATACGCTAGCTATCACCAAACCACCCACCATAGATCCCCCTACTCCATTAGCAATAAAAGTTACAACCCACACACCCACCCAAGTGGAGAAGGATGCCCATCCGGATCCACCTCCCAACATAGAGGAAATCCAAAGGCCAAACAACTCACACACCTCTAGCCTAGCTCCTCAAGAGACACCCAACCTCACCATAGATAAGTCCATACTCCAATGGCTCAAGAAAGGTCTCACCATTCCTAGTTCACAACCATGCCGCCTACCCATGGGATATCAATCCCAAATCATTCCCATTCAGCCACATGTCACTTATCAAACCTCCTATTGTGTGGAAGATTTGGGAGACTTAGTGGCCTACCTACATTGGCAAGTCCACTTGACCGATATGCTAGCCATGAGGCCGTCGGAGCCTAGCATCATTAGCCTAGCTTACCCCGCCGTTGGCTCCATCACTTCCATCTACACTAATGGCCAATTTACAAGTGAGATCATACTCTTGCTCCCCATGGAGGAGGAACCCATCCTAGTCTACTCCCCAACTATTGAGATCCCAAGTGCTTTGATCGGCCAACCCATTAGCAACCTTGGCCCACTTATTGAGGAGGATGACTCACCATTCGAGGATCTTGAGGACATGGAGTACCCCTATCTAGGTGACCCTTACCATGATCCCTTCGACCCTTTCCTATGGGAAACTAGATCTCCATGTGACCCACTTACCTTATTCACCACCCACCTTACCCTACCCTTACCACCCATGATGAACCAAACCCCTCCCTTCCTAGACTCGGGTTACACCATGGGAGCCTTGACCTTCGGCAACATACACCTTGGGATTGATGAGTTGCCCCACTCCATGATTTTCCCCTTCTTAGATCCCTTTGATCCATACGAGTGGAAGCTCAAGGGCCACCCCATACCCATGCACATAGAAGTCATCTCTAGGATAGGAGTGAATAAGTCTTGGCATCACACACCACTTGGCATGATTAGAAAGACGGGTCCATTCATTCACATCACCCACATGTCAAGTAGGAAGCATGAGTGGTCCCTATTTGGGTGTAACGATCCTCCCCAATTCACCATTGGTCTTATGTATGCTAGGAGCCTACATGGGTGTCCGGGTCCTCCAACATTCATCACACTCACTTGTAAGAGGGACACCTATGGATGCCCCGGTCCTCCCAAATCCTTCAAAATCTTCATAACATCAATGCATGATAGGTCTATATGTGGTTGTCCTGGACCACCTTTTCATACCATACATTGTCAACTCACATTGCATCATAGTGCATGGCATATGCATTCAAGCAAGTATCAAGCAACAAGCGGTGGGATTCACAAGAAGCGAGCACAAACTTCTAAGCACCACGTTGAGTTCAAAGTTGATAACTTGGCGATGATGACTTTGGAGTGGCTCTACTTTAGGGTCACCTCCAAATTGAGGGCACGAGGACTTGGACCTTGCCAAGTTCCGAGTGGCTTTGGCAACCCGGCTTATGGGTTGAACTTTCAAAAGGGTTTTGGGATTCATCCCACTTCCCACGTGGCGGATCCGGCACCCTCTAAGGGTACCGCGGTGGATCCTAGTGAGTGTCTTGAGCCTACACCTATCCTTGTGAGAGACACCCTTGGAGTGCCACCACAAACTAGCCCGAGAGCCCGACGTCAGCACATGGCGGCAATACTAAGCAAAGCAAGATCTCTTCGCCAGCCTAAGGGTGTGTCCGAGCCACTTTGTCGAGTGGAAGCACCGTTCCTCGGCTATGGACATGGGTCGAGTTTGGAGAACAAGGTTCGCCCGGAACTGCGTTTGGGATGCTACTTCCCCGGTGGACCCATACTCGACAGGGTCGAGTTTTCCCCACCCTGGGGGTATGATGGGGACATCCCTTGCCCCTCCACATTTTCTGAAGCTCGAATTGATCGTCGGTGTACGCCATTATGTTCCTCATGTGTTTGTGAGTTGAGTCATGTAATTTTCTTATTTTTATTTGAGTCTTAAACATGTAATTTTCCCTTTATTGAGTCATGTACCTAGGTTAGAAAGTCATTTTCCTAAGTCTTGAAGTCATTATGTTGGTTTGATAGGTTAATGGGCCCAATTCATTGGGCTAGGCCCAGGGGCGCCCCTCCCTTGGACTGTTTGGTCATTAGTTAGTTTGTCAGGGTCAGTTTGGTCTTAGGAAAAGTGTGGGGTCTATAAATAGCCCCACCCCTCTCTCATTTGTAACAACTAATGCTTGAATATTGAATCCAGAAAAGTTCCACACATTCTAGTTCCCTCTCAATATCTCCCTCTCTCTCTCTCTCTCTCTCTCTTACTATCACTCTCTCTAAGTGGGTTGTGCCCCGTCTCTCTCTCCTCCCCACCCCAATTTCAAAATTCATTCTCTCTCCTCCCCATTCACCCCTCATTAAGTCCCCTTCCCCTTCCCTATGCACTCATTCAATTCCCCCTCCAACCCCTAGGTGGAAACCCCTTCTCCTAGGCACCTTTCCACTCTCCCAAGCAACCCTCCCTCTCCCCAAGACTGAAAGAGCCCTTCCCTAGGCCAAATTTCAAATTTCCCTCTCCCTTGGGCTGTGCCCTTTCATCTCCCCACCTCCCTAACCACCCAAGGTCGCACCCCCCTTCCCCATCCACCAAATAACCCCTTGTTCATGCCCTTCCCCATACCCTCTTCTCCACTTATTCTGTCCCTGTTGCAGGTTTCAGAAAAGTAGTGATTTGCAGCAGCAGCCACGACTTCCCCAGAAGGCTCCAGGCGGCATATCTACATTGTTGGAATCGTCTCTAAGTCTTCTTTCCAACGGTGCTACTCTTGCCTGCATCCGAGTTCAGAGCTGTCCGGAGGAACGTCATCTTCAACGACTGCGCAATCTGCCCTAGACTGAAGACCAGAGCGATCTTGGAAGCTGTTCTGCGGTCAACCTTGGCGGAATTCGAGCACGCTTCCTTCTACAACATTCTTCTTCGTCAAGTCCTCCAACAGTAGCAGAAAGAACGACGGCAATCGCCTGCCTGAGCTATTTTTTCTGAATTGTTTCGTCAGAGTGTGCAGTCTGCCCCCTGCAGGTCCAGGTTCGACCTGTCTTCACTTCTCCGGCCACCATTCTCCTCTCTGACATCGGATTGTGGCCCCGTCAACTTCTACTCAAAGCTACTCCGACCACGATCGCGTCTCCACCAGTTTCGTCCCAATCGGAGTTCGGGAGCATCCGTAGTACCTTCTGCAACCGACTGCACCAACCCTGCACCCGCCAGAGACAGAAAGTTGCAGCCAGGTTCCAGTCACCGGCCCGATCAGCCCCGAGCTTCAGAGCCTTCCCAAAAAATCAGACATCACCCTCAGTCAGTTGGGAAGCTTTTGGCGCAAGTCTCATCAAGATCTGAGCTCTGTGGAATTTTTGGAAGCATCATCACCACCCCACTATCCAGCAACCTGCAGATTGGCAGAACCGGCGGAATTCGGCAAGTCGGATTTCCTTTGCGTAATTCCCCACCCCGCTTGGCCGGCTGAAGGCCCCTCCCTGCGTGGAGGTAGTATTGGATGTAATAAGATTAATCCCCACCCCAAGATCACCCCTCCTGCGAGAGGTGTAGTGGTGTAATCTTTCCATTTCAGGTTGAAGCGACACCGACGCGGCGTGCGGGTGCATACCCTCGCCTCCCCGCTCGCCCCCGTCTCCGGCCGGAGTCGGCGTCTTCACGTCGGCTAGGTGAGCCTCGGTCCCCCTTTCCTTGCTAGTTAATATCACTTGCTTAGCTTAGTATTCTTGCTTTGCTGCGTCGGACGGAGAGCGAGGGCCCGGCCCAAATTACCGATCACGTGAGTATCCATCGCGGGCGAGTTGTGAGCGAGCTATTTCAACCCACACCCATGGTGTGACGGCCGCCCGTGAGTGGGCATCCCTGGCCCAATTGAGGTTCTTCCCAAGCTTGCCAAGCATCGGAGCATCATTGTCCCACCCCGGACCCTCTCCATTATCGCTTAGTTGCCCACGGGCACAAGCGTGCACCAAGTGAGTGAGCCGCTCGAGTAGTATCATCGCCAATTTGCTTGCTTGCAATCTTAGGTCCAAGGGTCATATTATCTTATGGTCATCACCCCAAGGTGGTGTCACATCAGTATTGGGCATTAACTATCTTCTTCATCATATCTTTCTATTTTCCTTGCTTGTTCCACCTTCACGGTGTGTTTTGTTTACTCCTTGCTCCACGCCCCGGCGTGTGTTTTCCTTTTCCTTAGAGTAGTTTGATTGAGATAGCATGCCCATGCTAGAGCTGGCTATGATTGCCTAGGTTCATGATCACATGTTCATAGGTTTGAGTAGATCTTTGATTGCTTGTTTGTCATCTTACCATATCACTTTTCAAACCTCAAAAGAAAGATAGAAGATAGACAAATAAATATCAACAGATAATTTTTTGGCGATCACGGTGGGACAACTTGTGCCAATCGTGCTTTTGATTCTTGTTTAAACCTGCCATCATTTGCTTGTTGAGTTGCCTTTTGTTTCCCCTTTGTTTACTGCTCAGTCTGGTTTTCTGAGTTCTCTGACGGCCCGGTGTCCCCGCGTCACAGTACTCTGACGCAGGGGCATTAGACCGCCGCTTTGGTTCTATTGTGTGAGCTTCCACGGGCTTTCCGGTTACTTCTGTCTGGTTTTGGTTCCCTGGCTCATCTGACGGTCTCATCCCCCTGCGTTATATATTATCTGGCGGTCTAGCCTTTGACCGTTATTGTGCTCTGACGCAGGGTCCTTCGACCATTATTCTCCTGGCAGGTACGCATCCGAGGTGTATTTATTTCTGCAGTTTTTGCGGTGATTTATTGCTTGGGTGATACCTGCCCTCCTTCTTACTTTGCTCATATCTACATATCATTGTGTGCACCATTGATTGTTAGATTCTAGGCTAGACTTTGCATGCACTCCGGTGCACATAGGGTCATTCATCTTTTCATACATTAGATTACATTTTCCTACCTTGTTGTGAGGACCTCTCGTCTCCATATTCCTTGGGGCCGACTAGGAAATCACAGCAGGGACCTCTGTAAGTCCCCGCGAGCCGTGGATTCCCACATGGACGCCGGGCTGGTTGTACCTTTCCCACCCCGTGTCTAGGGTTACATAGGTGAAGGAGTGGTTACACTTAGAGTCAAACCAAGTCCCATATCCATCTCCTACTAGGAACCCATTGTTGAGAGCACATATCAATCAATTCACTAAAGTTCCAAAGGAGAAATCATAAGAACCTTGTTGCATCATCTTAAACAACTTGGTTGATCTTTGAGTGTCTTCATCTTTTATCACTTACATCTTGTTAGAATCACCTAAGTTTGGTTGCTTATTGAATGTTTTTGTGTTGGTTGTTTTCGCATTGTCAAGGTTGTCCGTTGCATGTGGAGTTGTTTTCGTCCGTCTGAATCATCTTCTCGAGTCATTTCCTTCTTCACGTTCTATTCTAATCCCCTCTTCGAGTCCACCATGGCATCCTTTAATCCTCCTCGCTCCCAAGAGGACTCTCTTCCTCAAGGGCTCCTTGAAAACCCCCCTAGGGTTATTACATTTTCCTCTGGAGAGGGGACTGCCCCTCTCCCATCCTCCACTTCTATGGAAGGTAGTCAAGTTACCCCTTCTCTCTCTACTCCTTCCGCGGGTTCCGTCCTTCATATGATGGCCCAATTGGATCTGACCCAACTCCAAGTTTTATATCAAGCTATGCAAGGGTCCAATACTTCTCCCTCTGCCACTATCTAAGGTCAATCTAATCCTTCCATTATTGGGCCGTCCGTTCAGCCCACTCCGATTGATCTCACTCCAGTCCAACCCCGGACCATCACTTTCGCTGGCATGGAGATGGGCCAATCTTCTAATTCAGCCCATCAATCTTTCGATAAAGGGAAGTCACCCATCCCTTCCTTTGTCCAGGTGGATCATCACAACTCTGGTTCGGTAGCTCCGCAGCTCCTTATGAACCCTTCCGATTTCTTACGCCCTCAGCAAGGAGTGGCCCAAAATCATTCTAATCCGGGTCTATCTCAGGCCCAATATCCTTCTTACGGGCCTCCTATTTCCACTGTCTATCCTTCCACTCCTTCTTATGGGCTCCCGCCTGTTGCAACAGCCATTCCATCTGCCCCTCAAATACAATCAGCATCCTTCACTACCCCTGCTCCCTCCCGAGAGCAGGACTTGCTTGACAAGTGGGCCACCATGCAGCAACAACTCGACTTTCTCCAGAAAAGGGTTGGCCCACAATCCTTGGCCGATATTCCTATTTCGAGCTTCCAGAACATCCGGTTCCCTCCGCAATCAGAGCTCCCCAACTATCGCAAGTACGATGGGAACAACAATCCCTTCATCCATGTGAGGGATTTTCTTTATGAATCGACGCAGTTCCAATATGATGATCGCCTCATGGCGTACTTATTCCGCCGATCTTTGGACAGTGTTGCTCTAGAATGGTTCTATTCTCTACCACTGGAAGAGGCCGAGAGTTTCAAGGTAGTAAAGGATAAGTTCATCCAGCGGTTCCAAGACAGGGTCGGCCCTGAATATTCATTTACAGATCTAGTGGCCGAGAAGATGAAGCCGGATGAAGAGTTCGCCACCTATGCAGACAGGTGGAGACAAATGGCCGCCAGAGTACCGGGCCACATTCCGGAGGAAGAGAAGGTCAAACTGCTGATTTCCAATGCCACCCCGACCTTCCGCAACATCCTGGCAATGAATGACATAGCCAACATGCATCAACTCTATAGCCGGGCGCTCTTCATCCAGACTCAATTCAAGGACTCCCCTATCCATTCCCTCTTCGAAAATCAAAAGCCCAAGTACCACAAGAAATCACAAGGGCCGGTTATTGAGGGAGTCCAAACAAATGAGCAAGTACAAGCCGTTGCTTTTCCATATCAGGCTGCACCTTTCCGCTACAACCAAAACCCCCGCAATCCATAAAACTCCGCTCCGTAAAACTTCCAAGCCACTCCACAACACCCTCCCCCCGCCTTCACCATTCCACAAAACACCTTCGCCACACCACAACAACCATCACCACCACCACAATACCATAACGTCCCTCCACCCAACGGCTACAACAACAACAATACAAATAGCAAGCGCCCGGCTCCCAGGAGAGCCCAGTATCCTCCATTGCCAGAGACACTTACAGATATCTTCTCGGCACTCATGTCAGTAAATGCAATCCAACTTCCTCCGGAACGGCCTATTTGGAACCCGACAGTCGATCAGACTAAGTATTGTATGTTCCACTGGCAGCCGGGCCATACCATAGAAGGATGTTTTCAGTTCGAGATCTGGTATATGACCTTCATGAAGGGCAGAGAATCGACTGGGCCGAAATGCATAGGGCCATTGTTGAGATTAAAGAAAAGAGAAGGCAGCCGCAGGGGCAGCAAGTGCAGCAGCATCAAGCACCGCAGCCGCAGCAGCCACCACAATAGCAGCAACCACAGCAAGTACAAGACCTGGGCATCCATCAGAACCAGATGCCGAATCATCCACCCGCTCCTCAGCAGCAGCCGCCAGCACCAGCGCAAGTAAACATGGTCCAGCCACCAGCCCCCAACACCAGATGGTCTTTCGATGATGGCGCCACACCGCAGGTCATGGCCCTCCACCATAACCACCGCAATCCTCCCTTCATCATCCCTGCACAGCCGACGCCCTCTCAACTCGTCCTCCCATTCACACCCGCTCCAGCAAATCCTCTACCACTCTCCATTCCATCGTACCCTCCATCACCTACTCCCATCACCGTCATCACACCACCACCCAATCCTTCACCCATTCTTACCCAGCCGCCAGCCTTCCCTCCACCCGCATCAACATTCATCACCACCCTGCCTTCCACCCATCCTTCACCCACCATCCGTGCACCGCCCATTAACCTCACCAACCCTACGCTCCACCAAACCGCATCCCCCGCACCACCTGTTCCATTCATCCATCCCGCAGGGCCCATCATACTATCTTCAGATGCCGCGGCAAACTGTGCTTTGAGGAGCGGGAAGATGTTCCATCGGAATTACGTTACTACTTGTAATCCCCAGTCCTCTCAGCCGGTGGCCAAGCAAGAAGAAACTGAACCTTTGCCGGGTACTCAATATGACCTGCTGCATCATCTGGATCGGGTACCCGCCAAAATATCTGTGCTGGAACTGATCAAAAGGTCCACCCTTCATCAGGATGCGCTGAGGGACTTCTTACAGAAGGTAATGGTTAGCGAAGACATGGTAGTTGATAGCCTACCAACGGCACTGGCAACTATCTCCAAAGGGCCGGCAATCACATTCTCTGAAACCGAGCTTGCACCTCCGGGGGCTCGGCAAATGCCGCTCTGCATAACAATTATCCTGAACAAAGTCGACATTGAAGCAGCGCTGGTTGACACAGGGGCCTCAATTAATGTTTGCCCACTCAGCACCCTCCGAGCATGCAACATATCTGAAGAGTTACTACGGCCTACCCCCACCACTATAGCGGCATATGACAACTCAAGGCGAGCATGTCACGGGGTAGTCACCATTCAAGCAGAGCTCGGGCCCCTTACTATGGCCGTCGAATTCTATGTTCTTGATATCGACCCTATGTTCAAGGCTATCTTGGGTCGTCCCTGGATTGACACACTCAGCGCCGTGCCCTCCACCGCACATCAGTGCATTAAATTCCCCTTCCAAGGGAGGGTCGTCAAAGTTAAGAGCTTATCCATAGTACAGTCTGTTAAGGCTATCTCAGAGCAGGTTCTTCCCACACTCTGGCCAAGCAGCCGGCCCGTTCTGTCAGTGCTGGATTTGAACTTTCCTTGGGCTTACACATCCCCTAAGCCCGTCGCTACTCCAGTTAATGTCAAAGCGAAGCCGCAGATTCGAGATTCAAAGGGGTGGAACATTATATTGAAATTGGGCTATCAACCGGGGAGAGGCCTCGGTGCGCAACTGCAAGGGATGACTAAGCCTATACCTAAGGGAAGAAAAATGGGCAGGAGAGGTCTCGGTTACCGAGAGACAGCACTATCAATGATGGGTGATTCTGGGCCGCTCACCTGGGATTTTCATCAACATTTTGTCAAAGGGCCTCTCTAGCCTGGCACATTAGCTCCAAAGCCGGTTCAGCAAGAAAGGGATACAGTTTGTCCAATTGCCAGTCCCCCTTCATCGCCAGGAGGGTCAGATAGTGACATGCTCGACTACAGTCAGGCCTTACATGGGCTCTTTCATGAGGAAGAACACCGAAAGCAACAAGAAGTTCGGCTTATGCAGTGGAGGCCGAAGAAGCAGCTCGTGGTTAAATTGCAGAAGGAGGAGAGCTCTCCAATTGTCTGTTCTTGGTCTCTCTCACGCTTCCAATCTATCTTTCAACAAAGGGAGTTCATACCCCGCCTTCCTCCTGTCATGATAAATTCATCTTTCATTGATCCACCGGAGATTCTATTCATTCCTTGTGCTTGCGGGAAGTGTCCACGCATTGATCTATCCACTCTGTTTACTCCTCCTCCTCCCAACGCTCAACTCCACGAGATGTGGTTCTCTTCTTCTGATCCCTTCTTTGATTGTATCTTCCCCGAGCTGTTCCATATGCAGCTCCCACCTCCTCCATCTTGCTGTGTAGTCTCCGCTGATCTCCAAAAAAAAAAAACATCAAATTTGAAACAGAGATTTCAGCGGAAGATTACGCTATCATGTCTCCATCCTCCTCCTCCCAAGGGCACGAGTCCCCTGCTCCTCCCCTTCCACTAGGCCTTTTCTACCCTAAGTTAGGGTTAGGGTCCGTCGAGTCTAGAGGAGTAGAGTCCGTTAGGTCTAGAGAAATAGGGTCTTGTTCTGGGTCGTCCAACCCTTCCCATTCTGAGCCGCGCTCGCTTGCGCATCCTTCCCGATCTGTTCCTGATAGGTTCTTGCAAGATCTAGCTCAACGGTGTCATGCTCTTTTGAAGTGTCCAGAATTCGTCGCTACAGCAATCGTGATTGAGGATGAAGAGGAAATAGAAGGGGTATGGAGCAACGACGGATTAGGCATCTATGAGGGCTTGGATGAGAAGGATCCAATAGATGAAGACAGCGATGTAGATAACACTGCCGACTTATATGCACAAGGACTAAAAAGATTCGACCAGCCGTCGACGGCAGTGGATGAACCTACAAAGGAAATCAACTTGGGAACGGAAGAAGACCCAAGGCCCATCATTATTTCTGATGATCTCCCTTCACAGGTAGAAGAAGATCTAATTAAGGTATTAAGGGAGTATAGTGATTCTTTCGCCTGGTCTTATGAGGACATGCCAGGTCTTGACCCCTCTCTAGTGGAACATCGACTCGTGCTTAAACCAGGGGCAACACCTGTGAAACAAAGGTCAAGAAGATTTCACCCCCACATGGCCTTGAGGATCAAAGAAGAGGTCGACAAACTATACAAAGCCAGATTCATCAGAGTAGTTTTGTATCCTCAGTGGGTGGCAAACATAGTCCCTGTTCTCAAAAAAGATGGAAAAGTGCGCATATGCATTGATTTCAGGGATCTAAACAAAGCATGTCCCAAAGATGATTTCCCGCTACCTCATATAGACGTCCTAGTGGATAACACTGCCGGGTATGAAGCTCTGTCATTTATGGACGGGTACTCGGGCTATAATCAGATCCGTCTCGCTCCGGAAGACCAAGAGAAAACTTCCTTCACCACGCCCTGGGGCACGTATTGTTATGTAGTTATGCCATTTGGTTTGAAAAATGCAGGTGCCACCTATCAAAGGGCGATGATGGCCATTTTTCACGACATGATGCACATATATATGGAAGCTTACGTGGATAACATCTTGGTGAAGTCAAGAACAAGAGAAGAACACCCCTCTATCCTGGCTAAGGTGCTGCAGAGAGCCAGGGAGTACAAGCTTAAGATGAATCCGAAGAAGTGTGTATTCGGAGTCTCCTCAGGGAAGTTGTTAGGGTTCATAGTGAGCAAACGGGGGATCCAGATTGATCCTAATAAAGCACAGGCCGTCATGGATATGCCTCCGCCAAAGAATGTCACGGAACTTCGAGGACTGATTGGTAGACTACAATTCATTAGAAGATTTATATCTCAGCATTCTCAGAGGTGTCGTCCGTTTTATGAATTGCTTAAGACGGGGGTCAAGTTCGAATGGAATCAAGATTGTCAGAAGGCCTATAAGGACCTCAAAGAGTATCTATCCAATCCCCCGGTTTTGCAACCTCCTGTCCCTGGGAAACCCCTAATCCTATACATCTCGGTTATTGAGGACGCCCTAGGGGCGGTCTTAGCACAAGTAGATGATGAAGGAAAAGAGCGGGCTGCGTACTACCTCTCTCGACTGTTTAATCCAGCTGAATCCAAGTACACCGCTATGGAGAAGACTTGTGCCGCCTTAGTGTGGGTAGCTCAGAAGCTTAAACATTACTTTCTCGCCCACCCAGTTAGGTTGATCTCTAGAATGGACCCGATCCGTTATCTCTTAGAAAAACCCATCCTTTCTAGTAGGTTCGCTCGCTGGCAGAGCTTCCTCTCTCAGTTCGACATCACCTTTGTTGTTCAGAAGGCAGTCAAAGGATATGCCATTGCTGAGCATCTTGCACATCTCCCTATTCCTCACACCGATTCTATTCAGGATGATTTCCCTGATGAGCATCTCTCTGTCCTTTCGCATCATCCCTTTTGGTCTCTGCACTTCGATGGTGCACTCAACTCCCAAGGCCAAGGGATAGGTGCTGTCTTGCTTACTCCAGAGGGAGTAACCATCCCCTTCGCTTATCAACTTTGATTTCCTGCTACCAACAACATCGCTGAGTATGAGGCCCTCCTGGCCGGCTTGAAGCACGCCTATCTTCTAGGCGCGCGTTATTTGAACATCATAGGAGACTCTCAGCTCGTCCTACGACAAGTTCTGTCCACTTACCGTACTCGTGACCCCAAGCTCAAACCTTATCAAGATTTGGTCACGCTCATTGCTAAGCGATTCCGTAAGCTAATCTATATCCATACTCCCCGTTCTCTGAACATTCTAGCTGATGCTTTGGCATCTCTTGCTTCCTCCTTATCTTTTCCTCTCAGTCGTAGCACTGAGACCATCGTCGTCCAGAGATTGGACGCACCCTCTCTTCAAGATCCTTGGTTCATCAACCTTAGGAAAGCTGTAGAGACGAGAGCTGAAAAGGAAGATCTCAAGGAAGTTTCATTAACAGAGCTAGAGGAGATTCTGGACGAAGAAGAATTGCCTTGGTATCATGAAATCGAATTGTTTTGCAAGGAAGGGTCATTCCCAGAAGGGGCAAAAGCCGAGCAGCGTAAAGCGATAAGAAGAGCCGCCGCGAGGTACACTATCATTGCAGGAGAACTGTATAGGCGCGCTACTAATGGAATGCTCATGAGATGCTTGGATGATGTAGAAGCTTGGAAAGTGGCTGAAGCAGCCCATTCTAGTGAGTGTGGAGGTCATGTCAATGGCCAGGCTCTAGCGAAGAAGATCCTTAGGCAGGGCTACTATTGGCCCACTCTAGAGGAAGATTGCTCCCTCTATGTCCGGAGGTGTCTTAAATGCCAACTCCATGCTAATAAAATTCACTCTCCAGCTTCGTCTCTCCATCCTATGACTGCTCCTTGGCCTTTCTCTATGTGGGCTTTCGACGTCGTTGGCCCGCTCGGTGATCCTAATTCTCAGATCAAGCAAAAATCCTTTATCCTCACCGCTACTGAGTACTTCACCAAATGGGCCGAAGCTGAGGCGTACGCAGAAATCAAAGCAACAACGGTGTGCCGCTTTATCATGAAGAATATCATCTCGCGGTTCGGAGTGCCAAGCAGCATCATCACTGACAACGGACCCCAGTTCGTCTCCCAAGAGCTTAAGGACCTATGTAAGAAGTTTAATATTGCACTACATCATTCATATCCATATTACCCTCAAGGCAACGGTCAAGCCGAGGCCACTAATAAAACTCTTCTTAAAATCATCAAGAAAACATGCGAAGCACATAAATTTTCTGATTGGCTGAAAGATTGGTAGAAGCTCTGTGGGCTTACCGCACCTCCATCCGTACCCCTACGGGGCAAACTCCCTATTCCCTGACCTATGGGATGGAGGCGGTACTCCCATATGAGATCTTAATCCCTTCCCTTAGAGTGCAGCTCGATAAGGAACTTAATCTCGATGAACGTCGGGAGGTGTTGCTGGTCCAGTTAGAACTCTTAGATGAGAAGAGGATGAATGCGGCCGATCACGTTTCTGTTTATCAAAAGAGGGTTTCGCGTTATTTTCAAAAGAAGGTGATTGAACGTAAGTTTATGACAGGTGATATTGTTTTGAAATGCAAATTCATTCGGTCTGCAGGTCCTAGGTCTAAATTGCAACCTAACTGGGAAGGACCGTTTGTAATAAAAGAGGCTTATCCAGGGAATGCTTATCGTTTAATGAATGCGGAAGGTGAAGAGCTTCCTCACCCGTGGAATGGGTTATATCTTAAGCGTTTCTTTCCTTAGAGTCTAAACCACGTGCTTTCCCGGCAGTAAGATCTTCCTTCCTATTTTTCAAAAGAAGAGGTCCGAGTAAGGCAATCACACACCACACGACATCCCTGGTCGGGCTCCTTGTTTAAAAAAACACCATTTCTCCTTGGCCATGCTTTAGGGGAAAGTCGAAGTCCCTGTCCGCTTCATTCTTCGGCTGAATCCAGGGGCAAGGAGTGAATAAGGAGGCGACAATCAATCCAAACACCCTAACGAGAGGAGGTCTCAAACAGGGGCAAGTCCGTTATGACCTGACTGTTGTGACTCCTATATGTTGATGATGTTGACATGTAACTATACTTCATATGGCAACACATTATTTTGATGAATTGGCAACACTATTTATGTTTTGATGATATCACTTTATCAGATTGTCTGTGTGTTATATGCATTTTATCTTGTCTTCACACTGAACACACACTCAAAGTCTCAAAGTCCATACATCCATAATGCATTGGCTAAGTCTATACACTGCTGAACGTTATGTTCTTCAAAGTCTGTACATTGGTCTGCATAGGCTAAGTATATACAACGTCAGTTCATGCATTGTCTTAGGCAAAGTCTATACAGCCTTTTGCTTCGCCAAAGTCTGTACTTTGGTCTTCGATTTCAATGTCCATACATTGGGATTTTACATGAGGTCTATACATTGTTGTTTGCAGTGCAAGTCCATACATTGGACTGTTCTTCAAAGTCTGTACATCAGTCTGTTATAGTAAGTCTGTACATTGGCTTCACATATTCAAGTCTGTACAGCCGTTTGCATTGGACTTAAAGTCTAGACATTGCACTGTTGCATACATTGTCTTCGTGATGTTTTTCTCCTTGACTTCGTGTCAATTACTGTTTCATCTTCGTGTTGTTTTCAACTCGTGATGGTTTCTATTCTGTCTTTGTGTTGGTTTCTCGCTTTAGACTTCGTGTCTTTCTCGCTTTGACCACACTCCGTGTCGATTTCAGTTTTCGTCTTCGTGTTGTTTTCAACTCGTGTCGGTTACTGTTTCGTCTCCGTGTTGTTTCATGTCTTCGTGTCGTGTTTCCTACACCTCGTGTCTTTGTCGCTTTGTGACTTCACCTCGTGTCATTTTCATCGTCTTCGTGTCGTTTTTGTTCTATTGCGTGCAGGACATCGCAGCACCTCGTGTTGCTTTCTATACCACTTCGTGTCGTTCTCTGTGTAGTGTGTGTTTCTGTCACTACTGCACTTCGTGTCGTTCTCGTTTCACTTCATGCTGTCTCTGCGTCTGAGTCTTCGTTTCTATTTCTGTCTTCGTGTTGTTTTCCTAAGACCTCGTGTCCTTCCTGTTTTGTAACTACACTTCGTGTCAGTGTTGTCTTTCGTCTTAGAGTTGGTGTCAGTCCAGTGTCTTCGTTAGTGTCTCAGGCTCTTGGTCAAGTCTGTACAGTCATTTGTTGATAAGTCTTCACATCATGAAGTCTACACAATCAACTCCTTCACATTGCAAGTATGTACATTGCATCTTCATTTGTGAAGTCTACACATTGCATTTTCATACAGCAAGTCTGTACATAGCTTTCACTTATATAAAGTCTATACAGAGTTGTTCTTTAACTTGATCATCCGATACTCTGTCTGACAGGGATTCTCTACTGAGATTGCTGACATGGCTCGTGATCCCAGGAGGACAAGGTGACCAGATGCTACCACGTGGATGGAAGCATCTCGAGTCTGGAGAATTCCTTGGGCAGGAAAACATGGAAGCCACGCGCCCTTATCCAGCTGCTGCTGTTATAAATATCAGTCTTCATCTTCTATAGAGGCTGATCGAAGTTGGCGAAGTATATACATCCAGTCTGAAACAAGCAGCCACCGAGATCCCCTGTGAGAGGAAGAAAAGCAGAGAAGAAGAAAAGGAGAGAAGAAGAAGAAGAGAGATGAGTTGAGAGAGTTATCGTGAGAGTTTGTGAATCAGTCTCTTGGTCCAGTTACCAGAGCTGATACTGCTCAACCTTGAGCTACAGTCGTTTTTGGCTTTCTTCCATTCGATTGTATGTTTCGTTTGCTTTTCAGTCTTTGTTATTTTCCTTTGAAAACTCTTGTTCGATCAAGCTGTTAGTCAGCGATTTCAAGCTATCAGGCAGCGGGTTGCAGAGGCGTTCCTCTGGTCGGCTAAGCTGTAATGCCCAGCAGAGCAAGCTGTGATGCTCAGCTGTTGCAGAGGGTGTTCCTCTGGTCGGGATAAGCTGTAAGCCCCAGCCGTTGTTGGCAAGCTGTAAAGCCCAGCAGTTTGAAGCTGTGTATCAGCAGTAATCCACATTCGAGTTGAATGTGGGGTGGACGTAGGTCAGATTGACCGAACCACCTAAAAATCTTGTGCCTCTTGTGTGTTTCTTTCATTGCATTGGTTGTGTTCGTCTACTGTTCTTCTAATTCCGCATTTGATTCTAGGCATAATTTTTAAATAGCCAGTTGATCTATTCACCCCCCCTCTAGATCCACATCCTGTGGTGATAGAGCCTTCCATCTAACTCTAACAATTGGTATCAGAGCAAGACTCTTCTACAGGGACTTACCGCCCGAAGAGGATAAGCAAAGATGGACGGAAGAGGGATGATAGCTGAAGGGCAATCTACATCCAAGCCCCCGTACTTCGATGGAACCAACTACGCATACTGGAAGCATCGTATGCAGGTATTTTTGAGGGCTAAAGATTATGAGATTTAGAAGGTAGTTAGCAAGGGACCTTTCGAGCTGTCTCCAAATGAAGACGTATGGACCAAGGAAGAAATCAGAAGGTCCACGCTCAACTGGAGTGCAATCAATGCAATCCAGTGCTCTCTGCATCCCACCGAGTTCTCACGAATATCTGCCTGCTCCTCAGCGAAGGAAATGTGGGATGCACTTGAAGTCATCTATGAGGGGACTTCACAAGTCAGAGAGACTAAGACCAATCTACTGGTTTCAGAATACGAAGCCTTCAGGATGAAGCCTAATGAGACCATCAAGGAAATGTATGCTCGGCTGACTATTATCACAAATGGTCTCAGAGGCTTCGGGAAAAAATATTCTGAGTATGAAGTAGTCAGGAAGATCTTACGATCCTTGACTCCAATTTGGCACACCAAGGCCACAGTAATGGAAGAGTCAAGAGATCTGCATAATACTAAGGCAGATGAGCTGATCGGATCTCTAATGGCTTATGAGATGAATATGCCAAAGATAGAGGAGGCTGACAGAAAGAGGAAGCCTATAGCTCTGAAGGCTGGTGCTAGCAGATCCAGTCGATCCAGCCCCAACGGATCATCAACTGAAGAGAACTTGTTTGAAGAAGAAGTGGCAAATGCTGATATTGCCATGATTACTAGGGAATTCCGGAGATTTCTCAAGAAGGAAGGAAGAAGATTCAGCCGAATAAATCCCAACAGTGGCCGCCGAGACACAAGGTACAAATCAAACCCTGTAAAGAAAGCTGAAACTAATGTTTGCTATCAATGCAGGAAGGCGGGTCACTTTAAAGCTGAATGTCCAACAAATCAGAACCTCAAGGACAAGTCCAAGAAGAAGGACACAAAAGGGAAAGCTATGGTGAGTACCTGGTGTGATGAGGACGAGAGATCCTTGAGCGTCACTTCGGACAGCGAAGTTGAAGCTGAGAAGCCAATCTGCCTCATGGCAACCAGCTCAGAAGATAGAGAGGAAGAATCTGATGAGGTATCCTCTCGCTATGAAAATTTTACTATTACTGATTGGATGGTTGCTTATGATGAACTTGCTGATAGAGTAGATGAGGTCAGAAAAGAAAACATGCATCTACGAAAAAAAATTAAAATCATGCAAAATGATACTTCATTGTCTGATAAAATTACCTGCTTAGAAACTGAGAACAGTAATATGAAACTCACATGTTCTGAATTTGAAGAAATCAATAAAGAACTGAAAATGTCTAAGGAAGAAAATGTGAGATTAGACAATGAAATTGATGCATGGAAACTGAAAATTCAGAATTATGAAAATGAGATAAAAATTGTTTCTGAAAAATATGAAGCTGTCCTCAATGTGAATAATGAGTTGAAAAAATCTATTGATGAAGTTCAGAAAGATAATGAGGATAAGCTAAAAACAATTGAGAAAATGACCCAAGGATCTGAAAATTTAGATGCATTATTGGGGTCAAAGATAAACTTCAGAAGAGAGGGCCTAGGATTCAACTCTAGTGCAACCAAAAGCTTTGGAATGAAAACTATTTCCTTTGTTGCACAAAAGGAGAAAGGACCTCTGATCAACATGAATTCTAATAATGCTGTAAAGACAAATTTGAATCTGAAAAGGCTAAATGCAGAGGAGAAGGGCAAACAGAAAGTAGGTGAGCCTAGTAAAATTGGGACTTCCAAGCCTAGCTCTAGTGCTCAACCCAAGGTTAGGGGTCAGCCTGTTCAGGTAAACAAACCCTATGTCAATGTCAAAAGGTCTTCACCACCATCATCACAGAAAAGGACCCAACCAAAACCTATGAATAGGTCAGCAGGGTCAAGGGTGCAGGGAAGACAAAATATTTTCAGAAGTCAGCCCAGCCAATTCAATCCACCTAGAGCTCAGTTCTACTACCCCACACAGCCAATCTATTCTAATGGGCGTGGGTGGACTAGAACTCAAGGGATGTACACAGAGTATGTTCATCAACCTACACACTTTTACAGACCCTATGTCAAAAATTGGGAAAATGGGTATGGTAGTCGGATGCCTAGAAATTACCAACATTTCCACAGCCAGCCCAGGAACTACCATGGCCAAAACTTTATGAATGCAACCTGGGCGAAGCATTGGCACAATAACAAAAATTCTGTGAATAATTCTGTTGGTGCATATAAGAAGAAAGTCAACAAGAAAAAGCAAAACAAAAAGAAATCTGGAAAATCCACTGAACAGAACTGCTTCAAACAAATGTGGATTCCCAAAACCATGCTTTCTTTCTTTACTTGCACTTCATCTGCATTGGAGCCCAATCATACTTGGGTTCCAAACTCTTTGCCCTAATTGTGTATGCAAGTATGCCTGGCAGCCAAGAGCAACTTGTGGTACTTGGACAGTGGCTGCTCCAGGCATATGACAGGAGATAAGGCCAAGTTTTGCATGCTAACTGAAAAGCTAGGAGGCCTTGTCACCTTTGGAAGCAACACAAAGGGTAGGATCATTGGATCAGGTAAGGTAGGTAAGTGTTCTACCTGTTGCATTGATGATGTTTTGCTGGTTGAAGGGTTAGCTTACAATTTACTTAGTATCAGCCAGTTGTGTGATAAGGGTCATAAGGTTTTATTTGACTCTCAATGCTGCAAGGTTTTTGAACCTGATTCAGAAATTATAAAATTCTCTGGAAAAAGAATAAATAACACATACATGATAGATCTAGATGATATTCAGCATTCTAACCTATGTCTTACTGCCAATAGAGAAGATTTAGCATTTTTATGACATCGTAGGTTAGACCATGCTAGTTATACCATTTTGCATAAACTAAACAAGCATAGCATGGTTAGAGGACTTCCTGAAATTTCCTTCAAGAAAGAAAATAAATTATGTGATGCATGCACTCAATCAAAGATAACTAGAAAGTCATTTAAGTCTAGAACTGAAAATCTGTCTTCCAAACCCTATGAGATGATACACATGGATCTCTTTGGGCCAACCAGATCTGTCAGCTTATCAGGAAGGAGGTATGGGTTTGTCATGGTAGATGACTTTTCTAGGTATACTTGGGTTTATTTCTTATTTAATAAGAGTGATGCTTTCTCAGAATTTCAGGAGTTCTATGTTAAAATAAATCAGAAAATTGAAAATATTTTGACTGATCATGGAGGTGAGTTTGAAAACTCACAGTTTGATGAACTCTGCAGGTCAAATGGAATCAACCATAGGTACTCCTCACCAAGGACACCTGAGCAGAATGGGGTTGTGGAGAGAAGGAACAAAACCCTAGTGGAGATGGGTCGTACACTTCTTACTGAAGGTGGTCTACCAAGGAAATTTTGGGCTGAAGCAGTAAACACTGCATGTTATGTAATTAACAGAGTCATGGTAAGACCTTCTACCCAGCAAACACCATAACCCTAGTGGAGATGGGTCGTACACTTCTTACTGAAGGTGGTCTACCAAGGAAATTTTGGGCTGAAGCAGTAAACACTGCCTGTTATGTAATTAACAGAGTCATGGTAAGACCTTCTACCCAGCAAATACCATATGAGATCTTAAAGGGTAAGAAACATTCTATTGCTCATTTCAAGATTTTTGGCTGCAAATGTTTTATTCATATAAATGATAAAAGAGACCTTGATAAATTTGAACCTAAAGGTGAACCAGGAATCTTTCTTGGTTATTCTGAAAACACACGAGCATATAGAGTGTACAATCTGAACTCTAAAACTGTTGAAGAATCTCCACACATAATTTTTGATGAATCCTTGGTAAATTCTAACGTTGGTTAATGCAGGAATGAAGACAATGGTGGAATCTTGAAGGAAGGAGATCCTGAAGACAATTCAGAGGATGAAGAAGGACATACAGAACTTAATGAAGAGGAGTCTACAGTTCAGGGGGAGGTAAATCAAAGACATGACAATTCAATTGTGAACATTAGATATCTAAAAGATCATCCTGTAGATAATATAATTGGAAATCTGCATGAACCCCCTAGGACTAGAGGTCTCCTTAGAATTCAACATGAACTAAATGCATATGCTCTTGTCTCTCAAATTGAACCCAAGTCCATTGACTGTGCCCTCAAGGATATGCATTGGATTAATGCCATGCATGAGGAGCTTAATCAGTTCGACAGGAACAAGGTGTGGAACTTGGTCCCACCTCCTGATCATGGAACAGTCATAGGGACTAGGTGGGTCTTCAGGAATAAATCTGATGAATTAGGGAATATTGTTAAAAATAAAGCCAGACTTGTTGCTCAGGGGTACAACCAGGAGTTTGGTATTGACTTTGAAGAGTCATTTGCCCCTGTAGCCAGATTAGAAGCTGTTAGAATTTTATTAGCTTATGCATGTTCCCTAGATATAATCCTCCAGCAGATGGATGTAAAATCTGCATTCTTGAATGGGGAAATTAATGAGGATGTCTATGTTAGACAGCCCCCTGGATTTGAATGTCTAGATTTCCCTAATCATGTTTACAAATTAAATAAAGCTCTCTATGGTCTTAAGCAAGCTCCCAGAGCTTGGTACGACAGGTTGAGCAAGTTCCTCACTGATCAAAATTTCACTAGAGGAGTAGTTGATCAGACCTTGTTTACAAAGGTGAGTCATTCTGAAATTCTTATTGTACAGATTTATGTGGATGATATCATTTTTGGATCAACTAACCCCAAATTGTGTGAGGAATTTTCTGAAACAATGACTAATGAGTTTGAAATGAGCTCGATGGGTGAGCTCAAATTGTTTCTTGCACTGCAGGTCACACAAACAAAGGAAGGAATGTTTATTACTCAGTCCAAGTACACAAGGGATCTACTCAAGAAATACAAGATGGATAACCTTAAAGAGATAGCTTCTCCAATGGGTACTTCTACAAGCTTGGATGAAGACACTAAAGGTAACCCATTTAACCAGAAATTATACAGAGGTATGATCGGATCCCTTCTCTACTTAACAGCATCTAGGCCTGATATTCAATTCGCTGTAGGATTATGTGTTAGGTTTCAGGCCAGTCCTAAGGAAAATCATTTTAAAGCTGTGAAAAGGATTTTTAGATATCTGCTAGGCACCCAGGAGCTAGGATTATGGTATCCTGCTAGGTGTGAGTTAGAGCTTCTAGCCTACACTGATGCTGATTATGCTGGGTGTCGAGTAGATAGAAAAAGCACTACTGGCTACTGTCAATTCCTTGGTGGCTGTCTAGTATCTTGGGCATCTAAGAAGCAACACACTGTAGCCTTGTCTACAGCTGAAGCTGAATATGTTGCAGCAGGTAATTGTGCCGCTCAAGTACTTTGGATTAAGCACCAACTAGATGATTATCAGATAAAATTGGAATGTATTCCAATTCTATGTGATAATACTAGTGCCATATGCCTTGCTAAAAATCTTGTTCATCATTCTAGGACTAAGCACATAGAAATAAAACATCACTTTCTAAGAGATGCTGTGAACAAAAAGGAAATTAAACTGGACTTCATTGAAACAGACAAACAAGTTGCTAATATCTTTACTAAGCCACTTGGAAATGAAAATTTTAAATTTTTTAGAAGAGAACTTGGCTTGTGTAAATTTCAGCATAATGAATGAACTCTCTGTTGACTTGAATAAAACTTTTGAGCTGCTTTGAGTAAATTTCTGATTTGGACTTGCTGTTGATAGATTGAATAAACATTGTGCAACAGACTTGTGATAATGCACGACTCTCATATCCTTTATTGCACTCATGATCATCATTGCATACATATGTCTAGATGCATGATATGTCTATATTTCTGCATGGGTCATACTGCACGATAAGATAGTCTGATTAAGCATGAACTTCAAAAATCATCTGATTTGTCATCTTTTGCAAAAATTGCATGCATATAGTCAGGGGAGTCTTGTCAGAATTTCGAGGTGAATTGCTGCGTCTATTCAATCCTTGACTCTGAATGGTTGAGTCTGACAATATGGTAATCTTTGAGTCAGTTCTAATATTAAGCAATAGAAAACAGATTTCTTCTTTCATAAGAACCTTAATTGCTTAAAGACTGACTTAATGGTTTAAAATTCAGAGTTGAAAGACTACAATCAGTAAATAAGGATGCTGAAAATTGATAAAGCTCTCAACCCTTATCTTATTCCATGTCAGACAAAGTTGATTATATCTGAAATCTGAAAACTCATCTGAAATCATGTCAGAGAAGCTAAGTATGTGTATTGTCCTTAAAACAAGTCATTCTGAAACAAATAAAGGGCAGCTAAGAAAGCTTTTGAAAAACATTGAAAATCAATTAAGAAATAGCATTGACAGAGCAATGACTGGTAAATCACTGAGAAACTGAGTGATCCATCAAAGAAGTGGACACCACTCATGTCATGAGGTGTATCAGCTATCTCTGTATAAAATGATCAAAATAGTAGGTTGTTTTTCACTGAGTACCTGGGGGTAACTGGCGTCTAATAAACGTGTACCCTCACACAAAAAGGTGTCAATCAATTCTATTGAATTTGATCATAGGCAAGATGGTCCATCATGTTGAGTATCTAGGGGTATTGGCGTCTGATAAACGTATACCCTTACGCAAAAAGACTTTTGGTACCTTAATGCCCTAAATAAAACAATATTGAAAATGCTGTTCCTTAAAAGAAATTTCATGGATGTCAATTATTTAATTTCAAAACATGCCTTGGCTTCTCTTAACACATTTTACTGAGTCTATTAAAGTAAGATATTTTGAAACTGAATCTCTCATGTCCATATGACTCTGGTTTATTGTTTTATCATGAACATCAACCTTATCCAATGAATGTAGTGCATGAACTTTCATTTTTATAACTTTTAAACCAGAAATTTAATTTCTAAGCCGTTTCTCAGTTCATATGACTGAAGGTTTTGTGCTTTAATTGCCTAATTTTTGAACTACTTGCCAAGAATGTCAGTCAGCTAAACTTTCTTTCTCTTCACTTGTCTTCACTTTCCCTCCTATTTGTTGATGGCAAAGGGGGAGAATATTGTCTGAATATTAGATTCAGGGGGAGTGTATTCAGGGGGAGTGTATTACATCATGACATGGCAAAGAGGGAAAATTTTGTTAGCAGGGAGTTGCTTACATTTTGTAGCATGCAGCATATCATTCATAGCATCTACATGCATCTGCATAACAATCTGAATAATAAATCATGTCTTTCATCAAAAATGCATCTGTATGACAGGATGTTGCTAATCTACATAATAGGGGGTTGCCATCATCAAAAAGGGGGAGATTGTTGTGACTCCTATATGTTGATGATGTTGACATGTAACTATACTTCACATGGCAACACATTGTTTTGATGAATTGGCAACACTATTTATGTTTTGATGATATCACTTTATCAGATTGTCTGTGTGTTATATGCATTTTATCTTGTCTTCACACTGAACACACACTCAAAGTCTCAAAGTCCATACATCCATAATGCATTGGCTAAGTCTATACACTACTGAACGTTATGTTCTTCAAAGTCTGTACATTGGTCTGCATAGGCTAAGTATATACAACGTCAGTTCATGCATTGTCTTAGGCAAAGTCTATACAGCCTTTTGCTTCGCCAAAGTCTGTACTTTGGTCTTCGATTTCAATGTCCATACATTGGGCTTTTACATGAGGTCTATACATTGTTGTTTGCAGTGCAAGTCCATACATTGGACTGTTCTTCAAAGTCTGCACATCAGTCTGTTATAGTAAGTCTGTACATTGGCTTCACATATTCAAGTCTGTACAGCCGTTTGCATTGGACTTAAAGTCTAGACATTGCACTGTTGCATACATTATCTTCGTGATGTTTTTCTCCTTGACTTTGTGTCAATTACTGTTTCGTCTTCGTGTTGTTTTCAACTCGTGACGGTTTCTATTCTGTCTTCGTGTTGGTTTCTCACTTTAGACTTCGTGTCTTTCTCGCTTTGACCACACTCCATGTCGATTTCAGTTTTCGTCTTCGTGTTGTTTTCAACTCGTGTCGGTTACTGTTTCATCTCCGTGTTGTTTCATGTCTTCATGTCGTGTTTCCTACACCTCGTGTCTTTGTTGCTTTATGACTTCACCTCGTGTCATTTTCATCGTCTTCGTGTCATTTTTGTTCTATTGTGTGCAGGACATCGCAACACCTCGTGTTGCTTTCTGTGCCACTTCGTGTCGTTCTCTGTGTAGTGTGTGTTTCTGTCACTACTGCACTTCGTGTCGTTCTCGTTTCACTTCGTGCTGTCTCTGCGTCTGAGTCTTCGTTTCTATTTCTGTCTTCGTGTTGTTTTCCTAAGACCTCGTGGCCTTCCTATTTTGTAACTACACTTCGTGTCAGTGTTGTCTTTCGTCTTAGAGTTGGTGTCAGTCCAGTGTCTTCGTTAGTGTCTCAGGCTCTTGGTCAAGTCTGTACAGTCATTTGTTGATAAGTCTTCACATCGTGTAGTCTACACAATCAACTCCTTCACATTGCAAGTATGTACATTGCATCTTCATTTGTGAAGTCTACACATTGCATTTTCATACAGTAAGTCTGTACATAGCTTTCACTTATATAAAGTCTATACAGAGTTGTTCTTTAACTTGATCATCCGATACTCTGTCTGACAGGGATTCTCTACTGAGATTGCTGACATGGCTCGTGATCCCAGGAGGACAAGGTGACCAGATGCTGCCACGTGAATGGAAGCATCTCGAGTCTGGAGAATTCCTTGGGCGGGAAAACGTGGAAGCCACGCGCCCTTATCCAGCTGCTGCTGTTATAAATATCAGTCTTCATCTTCTATAGAGGCTGATCGAAGTTGGCGAAGCATATACATCCAATCTGAAACAAGCAGCCACCGAGATCCACTGTGAGAGGAAGAAAAGCA
Source organism: Amorphophallus konjac (assembly GCA_022559845.1). NCBI lineage: Eukaryota > Viridiplantae > Streptophyta > Magnoliopsida > Alismatales > Araceae > Amorphophallus > Amorphophallus konjac. The sequence goes on along the minus strand of CM040128.1, from coordinate 141,814,936 downwards.
GAGAAGAAGAAAATGAGAGAAGAAGAAGAAGAGAGATGAGTTGAGAGAGTTATCGTGAGAGTTTGTGAATCAGTCTCTTGGTCCAGTTACTAGAGCTGATACTACTCAACCTTGAGCTACAGTCATTTTTGGCTTTCTTCCATTCGATTGTATGTTTCGTTTGCTTTTCAGTCTTTGTTATTTTCCTTTGAAAACTCTTGTTCGATCAAGCTGTTAGTCAGCGGTTTCAAGCTGTGAGGCAGCGGGTTGCAGAGGCGTTCCTCTGGTCGGCTAAGCTGTAATGCCCAGCAGAGCAAGCTGTGATGCTCAGCTGTTGCAGAGGGTGTTCCTCTGGTCGGGATAAGCTGTAAGCCCCATCCGTTGTTGGCAAGCTGTAAAGCCCAGCGGTTTGAAGCTGTGTATCAGCAGTAATCCACATTCGAGTTGAATGTGGGGTGGACGTAGGTCGGATTGACCGAACCACCTAAAAACCTTGTGCCTCTTGTGTGTTTCTTTCATTGCATTGGTTGTGTTCGTCTACTGTTCTTCTAATTCCGCATTTGATTCTAGGCATAATTTTTAAATAGCCAGTTGATCTATTCACCCCCCCTCTAGATCCACATCCTGTGGTGATAGAGCCTTCCATCTAACTCCAACACTGACGCCACAAGCAAGGAAGGAAAAGAAAAGAAAAGGAGTGCTCTTTACGACAAAATCAAAAGCGTTATCTCAAAGGTCTACAGATTCCGAATTTCCGAAAACTCCAAGGAGAAAAGAAAGCTCGACATGACAAGAGTGGCAGTACAGTTCCCCGCGGGACATTATGAGCCCGGTCGTATGCATGCCTAGAGTGGACAAAGGTTCGATGACGGACGTAAAAGCCCCGACGCAACAGACCAAATCTCTAATAGGGTTGTGCGGTGAGAAAATCAAGTCCTAAAAACTCCCATATCTGGCTTAAGCTTACCCCATGATCTTTTTTCCTTTTAGGACTAAGATTAGTACCCTGGGTATGGCATTGGTAGAAACACCGTCATGATGATTAGGTCTTGGCCAGGGGTTGTCACACTATTACACGCCAATCTCGGGACTCAATCTAAAACAAGGAAGGGTTCGCGTTGCTAAAGAGGCACTGGTTTTTCAAAACCCAAAAAAAAAATTAAAAATTTTCAAAACCCCAAAAAAAATCAAATATCTTTCAAAATCAAAACAAAATAAATATTTTCAAAAATCCAAACAAAATCAAATATTTTCAAAATCCAAAAACATCAAATATTTTCAAAATCCAAAAAAATCAAATATCTTTTAAAAATCCAAAACAAAACAAATATCTCTAAAAATCCAAAAACATTAAATATTTTCCAAAACTCCCAAAATACCATCATGTGCATAGCATGCATTGCATTTTCATTATGTTTCAGCCTATTTAATAAAGGCTCCACCCCTTGACCGAATATCAAGGAACGGTCATTATCTAACTTGCTTCAAGGCAAGGGGTTGAGTCTAAGAACAGATCTGACTTGATTCATGTTTAAAGTGTGTGTGCAGAATGCAGGGACAAGATTCAAAATAAAAAAGTTCACAGCTATGCAGGTTCAAGGTATGTAACGCGTCAACATCAGACCGTTACAGTCACATAACGGCCCCCTCTTCGACCGTTATTTTCTTGCAGGCATGGGCCTTCTTTCTTTCACTAACCATCACTATAACGGTCTGGAGAATACCGTTACTTTCTTATAATGGCCCAACGCCTATCCGTCATATCCTTCAGAGACAGTGTTCTATTGTTACTCTCATTCTGACGGCCTGTCGTAAGACCGTTATTTCCTTGTGGTGGCCCATTGCATATCCGTTGCTATCTCCAGAGGCTCTGCCTGTCCACATCATTCCAGCCATTCAAAACACGAAACTCAAGCCCATTCAATTGAGGAAATTTCATCTCATTCAAGCAAGCTTAATGAAATATAATTCATGATAAACAAAGCTCTGATGATCAAGTACACATAACATCTCTCATGAACAAAAAGAAAATCAAGATACATTCAATTTCTTATCCGCAAGAGGGCGGATTCTTCTCAACTCTTTCACATAATCTCGACGTGCTTCGTCGTTCTCTTCAACTTCAGCTTGCCACGGGCGCACCTTGCTGATCTCCCACATGATCAGCGCGTTCCGGACTGCTCGTTCATCTTCCTCGGTCCCCATCTTCCTAGGTAGAAGGGGAGGGTAGTGTGATAGTGCCGAAACGTCGGTTCGAGGTAGTCCGATCTGTAGATGGCATCGGTGCGGGTTGTAGATCGCCATGGTGGTGTTCCCCACTAGCTAGAGGTCCAGGCCTTGACGCCGCGGTATTTTGAGAAGAGTGCTTCGAAGGATTCTTGGTCGCATGATGAACTTATCCATTGGCAAAGTGTTGAAAAAGAGGCGCCATTCATCCCGAGTTTTCTTATCCGCCGTCCTGCATTCCACCTGAGAAGAATATCCAAATGCCCCTCCAATGAAGAAGAGAGGGTGGCTCCCGAAGATCCGGCTTGCAGAAGTTATGTCTTCCTTGGGAAGGAATTTGACTCTCACTCATGTCTAGCACTCAAGGAGTATCATGGAACCAAACAAAGGACCTCCTATGCAAGCCGAGCTTAGTCCTTCATAGAGGTATGAGAGGACCGCTTGAGAGATAGACATTCCCCGCCACAGCCCGCTAATAATACAAAGATTTTGGATGTCTAAGAGGTGGTCGGTCGTGGTAAAAAGGAAGACCCCGCACAAGCAAACCGCCACCGCCTTGGCTATTACTTCATGTCTCTCCCACTTATTTTTACAATGAGACATTATCCATTGTGCCAAGGGTATCAAGTGAATGTGGTGTGGGCTGATCATGGTTCTCACGTCCTTTGGATTATGAATGAAGTCACTCAAGATCAAGGACGGGTCAATGGGCTCTATTGTATAGCAAACCCGGTCTTCATCCCCCACCTTAGTCTTAGGAAGGGTTAGGTAGGTTTCTACCTCCTCTAATAGGACGATCGCTTCAAAGGAAGGGAAGATGAAAGTATGAGTTTGTGGATGCCATAGTTCCACAAGTGCTGAAAGGCTTGGCCAATCGAAGGACAATTTCTGGAAATTCTTGCCTAAAACCAAGAGAGGTTGAAGGTGCCATACTTTAAGGATTGATGTGACCTCTATGGGGAGTGCCTTTACCATGGGAGCCACCCACTTCAGGTTGGAATAGCACCTTGGACCAGGAAGGGGCTTGAGAAAGGGAGAAGAAAGAAGTCATGAAAAGGACTGAAGTGCAGCGAAATTCTGAACTTTGGATGAGTCATGGGAACTTACCACCCTTTGAACATTGAAGCTTAAGTGCTTGGGAATTGATGTCAGCCGCTGGAGTTCTCCATGCTCTTTCCTTGCAGCTTTGGGTCCGATATAGACATTCCCTTCCATGATCATCGCCTCAAAGCTCCTCTTCATCATAGTTGCTGCCCTTTGGGAGAGTTCTTCAGCCCTAGAAAAGAGGTTTTCAGCAAAGCTACGATTTTTGATTGAGTTTTCGAGTCTTAAAAGCTTGATTTTGGCTTTTGGAAGGATAGGATTCGGACTAGAAAGCTTTATCTTCAATCAGGATAAGTTCCAGTGATGGATTAAGTGGCTAAACCTCGGGTTTAAGTTCTCACGGCTCAATCCGTATCGGAATACGACCCAGAATCTAACGGTCTATCGTACGGCCGTTATTTCACTCCGACGCGCCAACCTTAGGCCGTCGCATTTTCCTGTGGGTTTAATTCCCCGCTCATGTTCTGTGAAGATTAACGGTCTAAGGGCTGACCGTCGTTTCTTGTAACGCGCGAATCCTGAGCCGTTATACTCTCATCCACTCAGTCCCTTTCTCTTCTAGGCTAAGCACTTCCTGACGGCCCTGGTTATGGCCGTTGCTTCACTCTGACGCGTCTCCCTCAGGCCGTCACATTTTCTGCCAGTTGTCCTGACAACCATCGTTCTGCCATGATCAACGGTCTAGTCTTTGGCCGTTATTTGTCTCTGACGCACCTGCCGTTGGCCGTCGTTTCTCCTGAAGCCCTGCTACCAGGATGGGCCCCTGTTATGATTAACGGCCTTTCACTGGCACGTCGTTTGATTAAGACGGTCTAAGCCTAGACCGTTACTTTCTCTGCTGCTGATTTCAGGCTATTCCTTCTGCCCTTGCCTAGACCTGGCGGTCTTTCACATTATACACCTCATTCCCTCCACAGTTTTTCCCCACACACATGCGTTCCTACGTATGTCTCATACACACATTCATTCACATCTCATCCACATTCCTGCACACGTCCCTTCATTTCACACTTGCACAAAATAAAAAAGATCTCATTCCATCTACCATAAGTTATATATAAAGAAAAGAAACATAAAAAAAAATACATCATTCGGTCGGCTTATCCGCCGGACCACCCTCATCCTCTCCATCCTCGGGTCTCCTCACGGGTGGCGGCGCTATGGAAGCACTCTCCTCCTGCTGTCCCCGCTCCGCCCTCTCATTCCTCCGTTGGCCGGAGGAGCTGACAAGAAAATCCCCTACCGAGCCGCTCGGGGCAGCACTCCTTCGTGCCCCACTCTGGGAGGCACTCCGCTCCGGTCCCCGGCCCATCATCCGGACCGTCCGCTCCAGCGTCCGCAGCTCGATCTTCAGCGTGAAGATCTGACGCCGCGTCTCCCGTGCCTCGGTCCGGTAGCGATCCAGGTCCGCCGTCCCGATACGGAGCTGCTCCACCTCAGCCTGTGCTCGCGCTAACTCTGTCCGTAGTCGCTCAACCTCCGCCTCATCCAAGCACCGCGGGGTCTCCGCTCTCAGCCGAGCCAGCTCTGCCCGTACAAGCTCTGTCTCCGCTCGGGCTCGATCGGTCTCAGCCCGGCTTCTCTCTGCCTCTGCCCTCGCCTGACTGGCCTCGACCACTGCTGCTGCTAGCTCTCTCGCCTGTAGATTGCATTTCATATAATTAATCATAAGGCATTTTTTTAGGCATAATCATAAGCATGAGCATTTTTAGCATCTTACCCGCTCCGCGAGGGTGGCCTCCGCCTCCTCGGCCCGGGCAACTGCTCAAGCAAAATCGGCCTCCTGCTCAGCCCTACCTCCCGCAGGCTATGAGGAAGACGATGGGGCGTCCGGTCCAGCTCGTTGGGCTCCCTCGGCCCGTTGCATTTAGAAATCATGGTTAAAAGTCATGGTTAATCAGCATTTGCATCATGATATTCAATTAAGCATAATCCTAAAGCATTTTAGGTCTCACCAGGAGCTCTAGAGTGGTCCGGTACCCGTCCCGTTGCTGGATGGTGGAATGGAGTAATCCCTCCAGCTCGGCTATCCGTCCCTCAGGATCTAGCTGCATTTTAGAAAACATGAGTCAGCATCTATCACCTTGCATTTTGCATGTAGAAAGGGGATTTTAGATTTAGAATTGCATACCGGTCGTCGGGTACCTCGGTACACCCGGTCGCCGTAGAGTCGAGCAAAAGCCTTCAGATATGCCTCGTCGCTCTCGCCTCGTTCCTTCACCGCTCGGCCCCGCCTATTCCAATCGTGGACGTACTTCACCTTCCCGGCACACCAATCCACATTGCCGCTGATGCCCCTTGCTAACTTGCCGGGGTGGTCATCGCTGTGGCGTGGAAAGGTCACCTCGGGCTGATGTAGTCCCCGGGTCCGCAGGATCAGCCTGTAGTGCAGAGGCTCGATGATATGGATGCAATGCAACCATATGTCTCTCCCCCGGTATGATAAAGTCACCTCCACCCATGGCTGTCCCGTATAACCCTCGTCGCGGTATGGGGTCCATCTCACCTGAAAGCATTTTTAGTCCATTCATCAGCATTAGCATATAAAAGCATTAAAGGTAAAAGCATTTAAAAAGCATTTAGAAGCATATAGAAGCATATAGAAATCATTTTGAGTTCTGGACTCACCGACGTATGTGGGAAGGAGTCTAAGTCGTCCTGGATCGTCCGGGTCAGTCTAATGATCGACCCTGTGTCCCTCGCCACCGACCATCGCCTCGCGATCGGTATGCGGCCGGGATGGAGTAGTGCACCTCTCCCGATGCCCGGGAGGTACATATAGCTCCAGATCTGCATTTAGAAATCAAGTCAGTCGCATGGCATTGCATAAATCATGGCATAAATATTCATGGCATAATAGAAAGCATATGAAGTGCATTTACCTGTAGGAAAGGTGAGAAGCCGCCCAGCATTGTCTGCCGGTCCGTGGTGCTGAGGGACTCGAACAAGAATGCGAGCACTGCCGCTCCCCAGGCATATCTCCTGACTCTGCCCAAATCCTCTATCATCGGCAGTAGTCTGCAGCTAATGACATCTGCCCGAGTCGCGAAGAGTAGCTTCCCGAATAGCAGCATCAGGAATCGTCTGAGCACTCTATCTCCCTCTGGTCCAACCTCTGCCGCCACGCGAGGGCGCACCTGGTCTATCACTCTGCCCAGATGCTCCTTAGGTAGCTCTCCCACGGTGATCGCCGCTCCTCTCAGTCCCAAGCTCTCCTGCAGCACTGATCTCGAAAGCTGAGAGGAGGACTATCCCGGTCTGATCAAATCTAGCCCGAGCAGCTGCTGCGCCATCTCTCGGTAGTCGCCGTATGTCCACCCTGTCACCGCGGCTCCATGGACTCTCAATCCGGTAATCCTCGCTATGTCTTCTAGCGTGGGGATCATGTGGCCCCATGGGAAGATGAAAGCTCTGCTGATCGGGTCCCATCTCTCGTGCAAGGCGTACAGTAGCGGCGTGTCCATCTGATCACCTCGATGCTGAGCACCTCGGCGAATCCCATGCCGACTAATCTCTCTCTCTAGTAGTCGGGCAATGCCTGGTACACTGCCCGGATCTGTAGCCAGGAGATCCACGATCGTCTCTTCCCCTGCATTACATGTTAGATCATTAATTAGTCCAATTTGCATCATATAATCATTGCATAAACATTCATACTTGAAAACAAAACAAAAATTTGAAAATTGAAAACCCTAAAAAAATAGCTTAAGTCCCTGGCATGAGTGACGGCCCTGGGGTAGGGCGTCGTTTGACTCTGACGGACTCATCATGGTGCGTCAGACGAGTGACGGTCGCTGGCAGGACCGTCACATTGTCTGCATTTGGGAATTTTTTCCCTTGCATCCCAGTGGTCTCCCACTATGGCCAAATGACCTACAATTGTTCCTAGTGGGTTCATAGAACCATTTCTATCCCTATTCCCCACATGCATTCATAAACAAAAAACAAAAAAAAAATCAAAATTTGGAATTAAGGCAGGGGGGCCTACCTCACGGTCCATGCCTCTCTTCTTCTTCTTCTCTGGTTCCTTGGGCTCCTCTGCGCCCAATGAGGCTTCTCCTTGGTCCTCCTCGGTCGTGGGGACTTCTTCTTCTTCTATTGGGCTTCTCCTCGTCGGTTCTTCTTCCATGGCCGGCGGGATCACTTCCCGTTCGAGCCGGCGGTGGAACCGCCGTATGGCCATCTTCTTCCCTCTCCCCCTCTTCTGTGGTGGCGGCTGGGGTGCCTCGTCGCCAGCCATTGTGGTGGTGGGGGTTGGAGTCGCCGGAGCTCTCTCGGTTTTGGTTTTTTGGGGCGTTGGGTTTGGAGTGAATGGGCAGTGACCGTTCGGTTGTTTTTTTTGAAAACTCAGGAAATGCGACGGTCTATCGACAGACCGTTACATCCTTCTGACGCGCCTTGAGGTGACCGTTACATGTGTTGGACTGTTTTATTGAAGAATGTGAACCGCCTAACTTATGACGGACGAGGGGTGATCCGTTGCTTGGTATGACGCCCTTTCATTAGACCGTTATATGCTTGCAAGTTCCTTGATGAACTAAAAAGTCTAATTGATGTCAAAATGATCCCATGTTATGTATTAATGTTCCTTATTGCTGTTCCTTGCACGTACAATGGTTATGCCTTGATTCATGATCATATTTATTGTTGGCTAACCTATCTTTCATGAAGGAATTATGAGTGAAGTCATGCTTTATCGTCCGTCGGGCAGGTAAGTCAGGTATTGTATCTCGTTCCCTCACTCCCTTAATGCATTACTATATGTTACTTATGATATATTATCTCAAGAACCGGCTAGTCATTCATGTGTCCTGGGATTTGATGTTCCCCTTAAACAAAAATGATAATGATCTAAGTTCACATGATTAATCGTTGGATAGGCCGTTAGATTGGAAAATTTGGGGACGATGGTTCTATCTTGCACGCCGTGGTTGCAGATGGTGTCCTGACTCTGATTTCTCCGATCTAGCAATATTATTCTCGAGTATTTTAGTATTTTATCTTTCTTCGCATTTGTTTTGAAGATTTTGTTTTCCTTTAGCCCAGCATGCATCATACGCATTCTTTGAGCATTCATGAAGCTTCATTTGTTCAAGGTCTCGATGATGGTGAAATAGCTGTGTTCTTGATTCTGGATGAGGAGAATCATTCCACTCTGAATTAGAAGGTTTCCTTCGATCTGCTCACTTGATCTGGTTCGCTGAAGATTCCTGTCTGGAGTTTAGTCTCTGTCCTTTCCGTTGCCTCCGGCGGCTAGCCGTGTTTTCCTTTCCTTAGTTAATTAGTTCTTCTAGACTTGCATCCTTTGGATGGCTATTTCCTTGTGATCAATTCGAAGTTTTTCAGAAAATTCTTATCGCTTGTTGGTAAAGAACGGGTGTCGTTTACCTTAACGCCCTCTTTTTGATACACTCCGCTTCATTTTCCGCTTCATCTTCATGTTCCATTTCACTTTCGCTTCACCTCCGCTCGCTCCCCTGCAAAGAGGATGTTAAGGAGGGACATCTATTGACACCCGTTTTATACCCAATAAGTTGGGTCATCTCCTTATTTCATTCTACATGATGCTCCGAGTTGTTCACTCTTCATTGAGTCTCTGATCAGTTGAGGCCTATTTTTTGGGTCTTAATTCCTGGATTAAGAATTGGCTCCTGGTGGCGTTTCGTTGGCAACAACTTAGCAACCCTTCATTGCTATTCTTGAAACTCAATGGTAATAACGGTCCTAACCAGGCGCGTTGTTTCATTATAACGCATGGGGCCTAGACCGTTACTCTTTGAAGAGTCCTAAGGCTTAAGGCCTCATTTTCAGTGCTTATCCTTTGGCTTACACATTGGTAATAACGGTCTGTCGTGCAGCCGTTGTTTCAGTATGACGCCCTATGTCTTGGCCGTCGCTTCTTTGCAGAGTCCAATTGATTAAGTCTTCTTCCCGTCGATCTTATCCTTTGGGATAGGGTTGAGAGTAACGGATGGTCCTTGATGCATTACTTCAAAGCGGCGGTCTGTCGTGCAGCCGTTACTTCCTTCAGAGAGTCCTGGCAGTTTGGGCCTTTTCTCTGCTACTCCGTGGTCGAGATAAGGGTTTGGATTGACGATATCTCTTTCAAATCTGATCCTCAGGACCTTCCGTTCGATTCTATGGACTCTTGGTGATATTATCTTCGAGGATTTACTAAAGAGTTATCTCTTTATCTTGCTTGATTATCCTCTACTCGACCTGAGAGTTTGAGGGTCTATAAATAGAACCCTTGACTTCATGGCCCGAGGAGAGGAAGATTTGAATTCACGACGAAGTGCTGCCAAACTCAGGAGCCATCTTCATCCAAGAGGAACTGCTTCCCACGTCCATGCACCTCATAATCAAGGGAGTACTTTGGTTTTGGTCTTTCAAGTTCATCATTGCATGCTTGAGTTCTTCCCTGGTTTTTCCTCAATCAAAGCATTGTCCCTCCTCTTTCTCTACGTTTTTCACTGTGCTCTAAGCATATAAACATCTTCCCAAACTTTTAAAACACCCAGAGGGGTTAAAAAAAACAAAAAACTCCCCGGTAATCCACTCTCCTTTTGATGATGTTAAGTCCTTTGAGAAGTGATGCTATGCTTGTGAAAAGGGCTAATTGAGGTTATTTTGTTTTGTCTTTCTATATCTTTGGCAGGTTTACAGGTTCGTTAACACGAGGCCCAGGTCTTCTAGCCGGCTGGAAGAGTTGGAGTTAAAAGAATTCAAGCTTTGTTACTGCAGGTTATCTGACGGCCTTGTGCAGGCGCGTCACTATCTTCCGGCGGTCTATCGTGTGGCCGTCACTTCCAAGTAACGCACAGGGTTCTGGCCGTTACTTCTAAGCTGATCTGCAGGCTTTCTCTGGTTTTCTCTCCCGTGGGCGGGTGTTTCATCCACCTATTTCCAAGGTATATTCAGGTTTTTGACTTATTTTTACTTTGGTGGCGATCACATCTTTCCTTGGTATTGGGCATTAACTGTCTTCTTCATCATATCTTTCTATTTTCCTTGCTTGTTCCACCTTCACGGTGTGTTTTGTTTACTCCTTGCTCCACGCCCCGGCGTGTGTTTTCCTTTTCCTTAGAGTAGTTTGATTGAGATAGCATGCCCATGCTAGAGCTGGCTATGATTGCCTAGGTTCATGATCACATGTTCATAGGTTTGAGTAGATCTTTGATTGCTTGTTTGTCATCTTACCATATCACTTTTCAAACCTCAAAAGAAAGATAGAAGATAGACAAATAAATATCAACAATGCTCAGGGCTTACGTTATAGATTTTGGTGGTAGTTGGCACGATCATCTGCCTCTAGTAGAATTTGCGTACAATAATAGCTATCAAGCAAGCATTCAGATGGCACCATTCGAGGTACCATACGGAAGGAGTTGCCGCTCACCGATATCTTGGGATGAAGTTGGAGAAAAGCAACTTCTAGGCCCAGAACTAGTAAGAGACACAACGGAGAAGGTGCAAGTCATCAGAGAAAGGCTTTAGATGGCTCAGTCTAGGCAGAAGACATATGCCAATGCTAGAAGAAGAGACCTGGAGTTCCAAGTCGGGGATCATGTATTCCTCAAAGTCCTCCCAGGTCGAGAGATTTGAAGATTTGGTGTCAAGGGTAAGCTTACACCAAGATATATCACCCCTTTTGACATTCTGGAAAAGGTTGGCAAGGTTGCTTACCGAATTGTCTTACCACCTCAATTGTCTGAAGTCCACAATGTGTTTCTTATCTCCTTGCTCAAGAAGTATGTTAATGACCCATTCCATGTTATAGAACACGACAACCTGGTAATACAAAAGGATTTGACTTATTAACAAAAGCCACTGAGGATTCTTGATCGTGAGGTTCGTGTGCTAAGGAACAAGATGATTCCCATGGTGAAGATCCAATGGAACAAAAGCTCAGAACAAGAAGCCACATGGAAAATTAAGGAATCAAAGCGCAAGATATTCTTAGAGTTATTCTAAATGTAAGTAATTGGCACCATCCATGATTATGTTCAATTGAATTTGAGGACCAAATTCTTTTAAGTGGGGGAGGGTGTAGCAGCCCAAATTACATATAGGGAATATTTAACCCAATTAAATGGGGTGTATTAAACATAAGAAGCCCAATTAGGAAAAAACTTGCAAATAGGCCTAACTCACTATTGAGCTAAAAACCCACATTTAAAATAAGGCCAAAACCCTTGTACGTATAAGAGGCCCAATAAGGCTTTAAAGCCAAGCCCATTCCTTAGAAGCTCAATGGGGCCTTACGTAACCCAGTTGAGAGCCCGATCGAAAGGAATTAGATCGACCATACAGGAGATTTAGGGTTTTAATCCAATAGGGAAAGTGACTGGTGATAAGGAAAGGATTTGATCAAATATGGAAAATGGAGTTTTCAGCGAGCTAAACTTCTTAGTAGGATTCGGAGGAGCTTAAACCCTTATATATAGAACCCTACAGGCTCGGCAGAAGCGTCTGGTCGCTACTGCCGTTGCTGAGTCATTGCTACTATGTTCAAAGAAGCTCGTGAAGCATTCTTCCTATTCGCGGCAGTCTTCTTCCCTGGTTCACATTGTCTACTTCCTCTTCCTTATGCTGCTTCTTCCTCCCGTGCGTCGACGAGTAGGAAGAACGTGTCTTCTTCCTCTTCTTCTTGCACGGAGCTACTATAGTTGCTGTGAACAGGAAGAAGCCGTGTCTTATTCTTCTTCTTTTGACTCTGTATCCTTTGTCTTCCTTTGTTCAACCCCAATCAAGGTATGTTATCTCAATAACTTAAGCCCAAGACGATAGCTAAAGGTGTTGCATGCATGTAAATTCATGTTACCATCCACATTATTTCTCCATGATCCTTGTTTCTTTACATTTTTACGTAGATTTATAGCTTTCTATTTTACATGAGAATAGTGACCAGAACAGTGGACGCTATTTAATTGGCGCCTGTCCAGAAGGGCGCTATTTCTTGAATTAGCGACCGCCTGGTTGATGCTAATTAATGAGCGCCCACTACCCTTGATGCTATTTCTTGCAGTATAATTAATAATTAATGCATGTTTAAAATTAAATAAGTATGAAACCCTAATCTGTAAAATTTACATGTGCATGTTTTTAGGACCCTTGTAATTTCCTCTTAATTTCTATACTTTCTGATCCTTGAAATTCCCTATAAACATCATAGTGCTAATGTTCATACAATCCTAAAAGAAATGAACAGTAACTTGTGCCTAAAAACGTATCAGCCTGATGCCTTATGCCATGTACATAGAAAAGAAATAGCGTCTGCCGGAGCAGACGTGAATTATGGAAATAGCGCCCCTGCACAGGGACACCAAATTCTGTTATTTATTAAATATGTATATAAATTGGAAAATCATGAATTAACGTCCATTTATGTGGACACTAATTAAAGATTTGGCGCCTCCGTATACGGACGCCAATTATAAATAATTTTAATTTATTATTGAAAATTCTAGAACTGGCACCTCCTTAAAGGGACATGAATTTATGAATTAGCGCCTTCCTGCATTGACGCGGATTCTAGTCTCACTATTTTATCGCGTTTTAACCCACACCGCGGGTCTAATGGCACTACTGTCTCATGGCCGAGATAGAGTCCCTGTTTCACGAGTTTCACGATTACACCTTAATTCTTGGAGATTGAATGACCCTCCACCGGATATTCCTTTTGTAGGATTGGAAGTTCTTTCTCTAAAGCCGCCGTGAGTCTCCGCTAGCCTTGGAATCCCTCAAGGCGGCCGAGCAGGTTGTACCCTAAAAACTCTGGAAACTATGTCTAGTCATGTCAATCGAAAGAAACATGACGTCCTAGCCATCATTGAGCGATGTTTCTGGTGTTTTGTGAGAGTCCTGTCACTGTCTGGAATTAGCGTCCAGTACAGTTGACGCTATATAGGAATTAGCGTCCGTCACAGGTGACGCGATTTCCTTCGTGCCCTTTACTGTTCACAGAATTGGCGGCCACCACAGTGGACGCGTATTCTGTAATTGGCAACAGCCTGAGTGGACGCCCATTTGTCCCAGATTGATGAGTGTCTTATTTTCATGTGAGATTTATCGCCATGTTATCTTTGCACAAGGTGCTATCCTTGAACTCTCTATTCCATGAATCTACCTTAATGTTCCTACAATGGCTTATTCCTTTGGAACTATATTGGCTATAAACTATAGTGGATGTCTGGATAAATACATGACTCAATGCCTGACGTTAATGGGGCCCGGTCTGGTCCTAGGAGGAGCACCCGAAAGTACTTGTGCCCATGGGAGCTATATTAACCACGGTGTGGCATTACACCGGAGTGCATGACTTTCTATATTAATCTATGACATTTCACATATCGTACTTGACTAGACATGACGTGACGTGCCTTGCATGGCCCAGAATCAGGTATTTACTTACTATATTAAATAGCCAATTCTCATGACGTGACTTGATATTACATGCTTGATATCCTTGTTAACTTTACATGGTTTGTCTTGAAACCTTGCTAGTTCACTCTTATTATTTCTTGTTATGCCATTCCCGATATTATCTTGAGTTCATCCATGCATAGCTATAATGCATTTCATGTAACATGTAACCTACTTTAAGCAAGCTTGATATTGAGATGTAATTCCTACTGAGCGTTTGCTCATCTAGTATTTTTTCCCTATTTTTTAGGTAATTTCGATGATGAGGTCCAATCAGATGGGGATGGCCAAGAGTGATGAGCATAGAGCCGTCTAAGATATCTACACGAGTCGTTGAACCGAGTCTTTCTATTTTTCTTGAGTCATTATTATAATTTTGTTTTATTGAGTCTAGTGGTTTGAAGTATTGGAAGTTGTACTTTGGAATGTTAGTTTAATGAATAAAATGGACTTGGTTATTTTTCTTTAGCATACTCTGTATTTTGTGTCGAATTACCTTGTGCTCTGATTGACATGAATGAATATAAACTCATCGCGCAATCTCGGGTTCCTTCAGCGCTCGGGGCCTAACACTTCCTCATTATGATTTGCGAGTGAAGCCCCACAGCAGCCGATCATCCCAGCCATATTGCAATTGAATATCTGGAGCTAACGGCTTCTTTGGATGACTCTCCCATCATCATATGAGTGTGTGCTAGCCCGCTGACCATAGGCTTAGAGGGTTTATTTGTGAGACACCCGGGCATGCATCTTGGTCTTCTCTTCGTGTTCTTCCTCTTTTCTTGGAGCTGGGGCTCGCGCCTGCTTGGGCACCCAAATCTATTTGAATCAGATTGGCTTAGGGGCCAATCCTCTCTTTGATTTGGACTCGAAGCGGTCCGTCATGCTTTGGGGCAGTGATTAGAATGAGTTGTGTACCGGCACCGTGAAAATCACCCTGTCGGGTATGACCTTGGCCTATCGACCGTTCAGAAAGACTCGGACGCCTCCAATGAGTATGGATTTACCCGAGGTAGAGAGCCGGCTCCGTAATGTGCCAGTGCTCTTCTTGGCCGCCCTCCTGGCAACCAGGGTGCACCTCTTGCTTGAGGCAGAGTGGTGAGCATGGTGTGCGTGGTTGCCCACCGCTTCGGTCTTCTTCATTGTCGCCGTTGGAGTGGCAACATGCTTCATCTCCTAGACATCCAGGAGGTCCACAAAGGCCACCCCGAAGAAGTTGGGGAAGCCCACAACAAGAGGAAAGCTTAAAACCGGGTCGGCACTGCAAGGTAGCCATGCTCGGTAGGGCTGGCCACCATAAGCTGTCCAAAAGTGACTGCCATCTCGTTTGTTGAAATTCAACCGACAATTTCAAATTTAGGAAGAGATAGAATTTTAAGAAGAGGAAGTGAGGGCCCAAATCTTAGCGAGAAGAGGAAGGGTGGTCCAGTCTCACCGGGCGTGCCAGACTTGTCGACGCACTTTTTATCGCTTGGGATATCATTTTATCTTTTATCGGTTTATTAGTTTATAAAGTGCGAGGGCGTGCCAGTCACCTAAGTGAGAATATGTTCAGGCTTCGAGACTGGAGTGGTCCGAAGCCTGCGGTGCGCGCCATCTGACTAATCAGACGAAAGTGGGTATCAGGTCGGGACTGGAGACCCACCGTGCCATAAAGGTCACGGCGTTAATTACATCCCCTTGGAGAGGGGAAAAACATTTGATTAATCGCCAAGATAAGGGGCCTCATGGCCTAGAAATCGGTTGAATGAAAAATATATTGGAAAGCATTAAAATCCCCTATACTAGGGTGCAAGAGGGTATTTAAGATTATATCATTCGTATATTGACCATTTCATGTTCAGACTAACGTCCGGGTTGAAGATGCCCCAAGCATACATGCAATATCGAGACAAATATACGACGGGGTACGGCAAATTTAATATGGGAAGAGAACAGAGAAATAGAGTTAAATCCCGGTCAGAATGAGTCAACTTCAGTAAGTTTTCAGCCCGGAGCAGAGTAAGGCCATGACCATAATGGGGGGTGATCCCGAGGGTCGAGCATGTCTGGCAAGGGCATCTTTGATCTTCCCCCTTGATAAGTGTGCATTTATATGAGTTAATTCATGATATACACACATTTTATGAGCTTTAATGTTAATACTTATACACTTAGCACACTTAATATCGATTTTTGATCAAAATTCTTAGTTTGATGAAATTATAATAATTTGCTCAGTAAATATGGTATTTTGCAGGCACTCGGCAAGAACTTCACAAATCTACGCAAGAATGGGTCAAATATCATGAAGCATGAAAAGAAAAAGAAATAAAAATAAATAAAATTCAAAATTAAAACATTAATACCTCTGTATAAATATTATGATATATATTCATCTAATATATATATTGACTTATATAATTCATATAATACATGCATTATATATATATATTCATAATATATACATTCATATAATATAATATAATATATATATATATATACATATATACATTCCTCATATTTATATACATAATACATCATTATATATCTATATTCATATAGATATGATAGCACCACCTCTTTCATATAATATATACACACTATGTATATATCTATTCTATATATACATCTACAGACTCACGAAGGCAAAGCAAATAGGCCAAAAACATGCATAAAGTATGCACGTGGATGGGCCCTTCACGTAGCTTTTTCATGCAGGAAAGCAAATCGCAAAACACCAAAAGGGTAGCCATGCATTCCAAGTGGGAGGCCTTCACACCATGGGCTCTTCAACACGTGGATGGTTCAAGCAGCAGGATGCCTCGTATAGCAGGCACGGCAGCCAAGGTGGCCATGGGATCCACAAGGCAAATACGCTAGCTGCTATCTCCAAAAGTGGTTCACACAGACTTCAACACGGCAGCCTTCACACGGTCGGCCAAACACGAAAACGGTCAAGGCTTCACACCACGTCGGCCAGTGGCTTCATACCAAATACACCAAACACGGTAGAGTGGAGAAACAGAGAGAACAAGGCTTGTTTAAAGCCTATAAAAGGGGTAGAGGGGTTGAAGCTTGAGTTATCTTCATAATGTATTTTTTGAGTGTTTCCTTTGTTGTTTTAAGAGAGTTTAAGTTATGTTTTGAGAGATTTGAAGAATCAAGGAAAGAGAGAGGGGCAAGAGGCCCCTTCAGATTTTAATTTCTTTCAATCTTATTATTCATTTAAATTATTAAAAGTTTTAGAATTTTGAGTGGTGGTTATTACAAATTCTTAAGATTTTAGTCCTTTCATAGTCATTTACATATTTTTCTAATCATTATTTCAATTTCTTGTCTTCTTCAAAGTTATTCATATTTCAATTCTACACATTTTCTATTTTTACCATTTTCTCTAATTCCTCTTTGTTTTTAACTTATTGCATATTTTTCTAAGTTCTGTCCTGGTCGATTACTATTCATCCGAGTTGATATCTTCTGCCAGTTCTCCATTTTGAAGCCCTTCCAATCCTCTTTTTATTTTGAGTTCTTCATGAAATTTGTTCCTCTCTTATAGATCTAACTTTTATTCTTCTACCACTTCCTCCAATTCTTCTTTATTTTTAAGTTATTTTAATTTTCCCACAGTTCTGTCTTTAACATTTGTACTGTTCATCCGTGCGCATAGGTTCCGTGTTTTCTCAATTTTCACCTCCTTCCTCTCATTTTCTGTCTCTACACTCTTCATAAACGTTATTCTTAACTCTCAGATCTTTAACTTTATCTTCTGTCACTTCTTCTAATTCTCGCCAGTTTAAAAGTTATTTTCATTCTAATGTCACCCTAGTTTCATTATAATTTTCTTTTCGTAGTTCTTTCATCCACTTTCCTTTCTTTACATCCTTCACACACCCTAAGGCGGTTTCAATTCAATTTTCATGATTTTTAAATCTTAAAAACTCAAGGTTTTAAACTTTTAAATCTACTTCTCCCTGTGAATTCGACTCAGTCTCATCACTTAACTATTCTATTTATTCAATTTGTAAGTCGGATATTTTAATTTGATAGTGGGGCGTATTAACGACGTGCATTTTCCGCGCATCAAATTTTGGCGCCGCTGCCGGGGAGGTTTGAATTTGAAGTTGACAACTTTGTATTTTCTTTTGAATATATATTATTGCTCACTCTTATTTTTGTAGAAAATTAAAAGGATCCGTAAAAGCACAAAAAAAATAGAAAATGTTGAAAATGCCACAAACAGATGTTGTGTCTCCCCGAGGTAAGTCTTCTATATCTTCTAATCTCGTTATTTTTTATTTGCCAAATAAAGAACGAGGGAATGCGATTAAGGTTAGTACTCTTACCCTCTTTCCATAAATTTAGTTTCTTTATTTTTTTACTTTCAATATGTAATTAGTTTTCATGCTTAAAAATATTCTTAAAAAAATAGAAGAAATAAAAAAAATATGGTGGATTAACTCAGTTCACTAAAAAAATAGAAAAATAAAAACACAAAAAAGGCATAACTTGTGCTCACTATCATCTTTGAAACTGGTGTCTAAGGTTAGAGGTCAACGGCAAACGTTATAAGCGGGAAAGTGGTTACTTAATTAGGACCTTGTGAAAGCAAGGGGAGCCTCCCACTTCCCCACCTGTTACCTGGCCGGTGGACAAGTTTGATGGTGAATCTAAGTTAGACTTTGTTTGAGAATTTGTTTGTATAAAAAAAATAAAAAATGAAGAAAAAAATAAAATATACAAAAAATGGTGAGAGCATAAATTTTAATCTATGGATTGGGCACATAAGTTAGACAAGTTTGACCAATTGGCTCATAAATTTGATCAATTTCTAGCCATGGATCAAACCCACTTCATACCACCTAGTCACCATGATAATGATCACATGTGGGCTAACCCGGCCCATTATGGCGGTGGTTGCCCAAACAAATTCTCATTTCTCACCCAAAATAACCCGACCTCTTATGACAGTCCATACTCGTGGTCGGCCCAAAATGAGATCCCATCACCTATGATGGCCCAGTTTCCATCGTTTACCCAAGACCAGGCTTCAACCACTCATTTCTTTCAAGGGTTTCAAGGGGGCCATAATCTACCTTTCACCCCGGAGCAAGCTCAATATGGTCAACGATTTTCTCAACTCAATTATGAATCATCTTCTGAAACTTATAACTCTAGCTGGGAAAATCATCCAACAATCTCTTAGATGGACCAAGTGAGACAAACCCGGATATCTCCAGAGCTCTCCACACCTTATTGTGACCCATGTCCAAACAACTTTAATTCTGGATGGAGAGATCAATATGATTCTTCTTGGGAGTCTTATTAGGATCGAGGCCAAATGATGGGGGCATCTCTCGCCCCATATATTTTCAAAGTCCCGGATGCCCGCCAGCATGGTTCTATTACATCCGTCACATTTTTCTAAGTCAATTCATGTAACTTTCATATTTTCTTTGAGTCATAATTATGTAATTTTCCTTTTATTTGAGTCTTGTACCTAGGTTAATGAGTCATTTACCTAGGTTAAGTGTCATTATGTTGATAGATTAGTTTATGGGCCCAATTCATTGGGCTTGGCCCAAGGGCACCCCCCTTCCCTTGGTTATTTGTCATTGTGTTAAGAGTCAAGGTCTTTTGTAGAAATGTTGGTTGCCTATATATAGGACCCCATTTCTTCCATTTGAACTAATGAATCAATGAATGAAAAACTTGCCATTTTGAGAGTTTACACTTCTTATCTAGTGAAGAGATTCCATTTTTTGGGTGAGAGACCCTAGGGGAGAGATTCCCCACACATCCCTCTCTTAATCTCTCTTTTTCACTCTCCTTTCTCTCTCCTCCACACCCAATTTTGAAAATTTTCTCTCTCCTCTCTTCCCAACCACCACTCTCCCACCTACCCCCATTAAAGACCACTCCCCTTCCCCACAAATCCCATTACTCAACCCCCTAGTCCCAAGAGAGCTTCCACAAATCCTAGCTCCACCTCCCAACCCCCAACTATCCCACCCACTTCCCCAAGCACCCTTCCCACTACCCAAAGCAGCCCTCCACCTTCCCAAGGCACCTCTTCCCATCCCCAAGACCACCATTGACCACCCCACATTAAAGGAAATTCAAACTCACATGCCCTCCACCCACTTGTGCCCCCCACCTTCCTCCTTCTCCTCCAAGCCCAAATTCGTAGCTCCTCCTCCCACCACTTGTTAGACCCCCTTCCAGACCCTATTCTGTTAGGTTCGGTGCAGTATTCAGAGGGGGGGGTGAATGAATATAACCCTTTAAAAAAACTTTCACCAATTAAAAGGTTATGATGCTCACTAACTATCTAGAGTGCTAACTAGACAGATGTATCAAATCTGAAAGACTAATTAGCAGTAGCACCATTCTTCCACTCAAATAAACTTTCGCTCACTCAACGGATTAAACACTCAGAACAAGATCTGATCAACCACTTGGAGCGCCCCTATGCAAACATCTAGCGGAAGCAAAACTTATAGAGAAATCAGACCACTGCACAGAGGATTTTTAGGTGGTTCGGTCCTCCAGACCTACATCCACCCCACACTCAAACCGAGTGTGGCTTCCACTAGCTCACGCTAGAAACAGCAGACTCAGTCTGCAACAAACGCTGCCAAACAGCTTGACCAGGGGAACAGCCTCCCCTCTTCCTCCCAACCGGAGGGAACCACTAGTGACACCAGTCACTAGCAAACCAGAGACACACGGTCTCTCTTCCTCCAGACCTGGAGGGAACCCCTGGACTTGAATCCACAAGCCCAGAACCGGAGACAAGTCTCCCTTCCTCCAACCCGGAGGGAAACCTAGAGACCCAAGTCTCTCTTCCTCTGAACCCCAGAGGGAAGCACAACCGGAGATAAATCTCCCTTCCTCCAACCCGGAGGGAACCCACAAGCAGCCCACCTGCTGCTTGCAACCGGAGGTATCAATCTCCCTTCTCCTAAACTAACAGGAGGAACCCCGACCTCTCTACAGAGTATCGGAAACACAGCAAACCAGAAAACAAAGGAAAAACAATAAACGAAAATGACTTCAGCAAAACAGAAAGCTGAAAGATGAAGTGCACAATGTGGCTCTCAACGGAGCTGACTGGCCTGGATTTGATCCACGGTCCAGTAGACGGATCTTCAGGTAAGATCTTCCTTCTTCTCCACGAGCTCTCTCGCTCACTCTCTATCTTTCTTTCTCTTTCTTCTGCTCTTCTCTCACTCTCTGCTTCTTCTTCTCTTCACACTCTTCTCGAGCTCTCTACCTCTCTTCTTCTCCTTCTGCTCTTCTTCTTTCTCTTTTCTTTTTCTATCTGGATCGTGGCTCTCTGTATGAGCTTTTCTTCACGCCAACTCGATCACCTTCATCTGTGGACGAAGGTCTCATATATATAGCAGCAACATCAGCCACGACGTGTGACCTCCACATTTCCAGCCCTAAGAATTCGGACCATGTGGCAGTCTCTCAGCAGGCTTCATTATAGCCTCGGATCACGTGCTGCCCAGTCACGTGGAAATATTTCTTCCTCGGACCTGCAAGGAGATGAAAAGCCATTAAAACTGAGGGCCACAATAACTAGATCTGCACGAAGTATGTAGTAGCAATACTAGATGCACTGAGAACGACACGAGATACACAGGGTGACTACAGCACGAGGTAAGGAAAGAATGACACGAGATACACTGTGACAGAACAGACACAACGAAGAGAACGACAAGAAGTGATGTTATAAAACAACACGAGGTAAAAAGAAGAACGACACAAGATACATGGAGACAGAACAGAAACCAACACGAAGTGTGGTTTCAACATACGAACGACACGAAGACCTGAGACGGAGAAACGACACGAAGAAAAACCATACAGACATAAATGATAACACGATATGCAACTTGTAACAGAGATAACACTACAAAGAGAACTACACGCAGAAGATGAAAACAATAACCGACGCGAGGTGAAAAACAACACGAGGACAACATGGGCTGACAGCAGAAATCGACACGAAGTGGTTGCAAACAAGCAAGACACGAGGTCTACGTAAAGCAACATGAAGTGTGGTTAAAGCGAGAACGACACGAGGTCTAATGAGAAAGACCAACACGAAGACGGTGTAATCAGCACGAAGTGAAGAACAACGACACGGAGTATAGTGGTGACAAAAACACATACTACACAGAGAACGACACGAGGTGGTGACACAGAAAGCAACACGAAGTGCTGCAATGTTCTGCACGCAGTGGAACAAAAACGACACGGAGTGAGTACGACATGGAGACAACAGTAACCGACACGAGGTGAGGTTACTAAGGCGACAACGACACGCGGTGTGGAAAACACGACACGAAGAACACAAAACGGAAAACGACACGAAGTGAAACATGACACGAGGTCTGGGAGACACGACACAAAGTCATAAGAGCGACAGTAACCAACACGAAGTGTGGTTACGAAACATGAACGACACGAAGTGTGGAAACATGACACGAAGTCACAGAAACACTAACACGAGGTTATGAGAGGAAAAACGATAAGAGGTCATGAAAACACAAGACAAAGACAAAAGATGAAATCGACACGGAGTGTAGGAACAACTCAAGACAGACACGGGGTGTGAAAAATAGACACGGCTTGTCACGACACGTGATGAAGCTATGTGAACAGTATAAAACGAATAAAATGACACGAGGAACAACAGTAACCGACTCGGGTTGAAAACAACACGAATTCGAACAGTAATTGACACGGGGTAACACGACACGAGGTAAGTAACCGACTCAGGTTGAAAACAACACGAATTCGAACAGTAATTGACACGGGGTAACACGACACGAGGTAAAAACGACACGAAGACGAAATTGACACATACTGAAAAACAACACGAAGATGAAGGGAACAGTGCAATGTCTAGACTTGAAGTACAGTTAAGTGTACAGACTTCACCAATGAATCACTCACTGTACAGACTTGCTATAGCAGTATGATGTACAGACTTTGATGAACAGTCCAAAGTATGGACTTTCACTGCAAACAACAATGTGTAGACTTCATGTAAAAGCCCAATGTATGAACATTGAAATCGAAGACCGATGTGCAGACTTGACATTGAAGACTAGAGTGCAGACTTTAAGTCTAACTGTAGATGTACAGACTTGAAGAATAAACCAGTGTATAGACTTGAAGATTGAAGGTGATGTATAGATCATGCACATACCAGAAGTCTAACACACACAATATATCAGTCATACACGTGCATTCTCCAGATGATATACAAATCACAATCATGAAGCTATCATCAAAGCACAATGTCAGCAGATAAACTGAATGAGCATATGAAGTCCTGAATGAACATTTCAGCAGGATGACTCACAATGATTAACATCAAACACCAATCATCAAAACCAGATAAATCATTAAAACCACAGCAATGAATGCTTTATGCATCAGTTTAACATGTAGCATGACTGATCATCAAATATGACTCTAAATTGAGCAGCAGGATGACTGAACATTTGATTAACTCACACCAACAATCAATCAACAAAACCATCATCAAAACCACAGGGGCACAACAATCTCTCCCTTTTTGATGATGGCAACACATTCAATATATTGAGTCATTCTGATGATGTGAGGCATTCTGAAGACTCAAATTATTCTCCCCCTTTGACTTCATCAAAAAGAAAATAATTTGAGAAGTTAAAGCATGCATAAAAGTTCAGTCAAATTCTCCCCTTTGCAATACTCCCCCTGAGTATATGAATGCAAGGTCACAAATGATATGAGCATGATTCAGCATGACAAGGAATGCTCCCCCTGAAGAGATGCCAATTGATATGCAAGTGATGCATGACATGGAAGCTCCCCCTCAATAAGTGGACTCTTATGAGAAGGAGACCACAGGGGCAAACAAGAAGAGGTTCAGGTTAATGAGTCAATACCATGAGCAGAAGAGTTTCAATTATCAGATTTTTCAAGGATGTTCCAAACACAAGAAGTTCAGCCAGATTTTCAAAGAGATATCAATATCATAAATCTAAAGCATAAGTTTTCAAAGTCTTCTATCATAAGGGCTTATGAATGACATTTATTGAACATCATGGTTTAAACGTGATGTATGCAGAGTTTATCAATAAAATTCTGTAATGATATCTAAAACCATGGTTTAATAAAAATGAACCAAGCCCTCATATTTATCTTGATAAATCTCCCTTTCTCTTACACAATCAAACTTATTGACTTCTTTCGCAATTACATGCATCTGTATTGAAATCAAGCAATTATGAAGTCATATGATTTTGTCTAGGGTTGTAGCAATTTGATTTTGGCATCAATATTCAAATATTTCAATTTATTCAATAATTTTCCTTGCTACAAATTTTACGTGCACTCTAGTTCAGTACACACCTTGTAACTAGAGGATATACCTTGATCAGAGGCCAATATCCCTAAGCCCTTAGTGTGACTAACTGTCATGCCTTATGTGAACAGAGTTAGCATTTACACATCATGACACACTACAACTCAATTTTTAATGAGTGAATTGTATTTCTCAGTGTGCATGCCATTGCTCTACCTGATTTTCAATGAATTTTTACAGAGTTAACTAAGGCACCTCATGACACAA
The DNA here is from genome assembly GCA_022559845.1 of Amorphophallus konjac. NCBI lineage: Eukaryota > Viridiplantae > Streptophyta > Magnoliopsida > Alismatales > Araceae > Amorphophallus > Amorphophallus konjac. The sequence goes on along the minus strand of CM040128.1, from coordinate 141,790,584 downwards.
TCCTTTGGACATGTGTTTCTCAGTGACCAAGGTCATTTCTCTGACAATTACTTTACCCTTTAGACAATTCAAAAACATTCATTTGCTTCAAAACAATATTAATCTCATGTACTTAACCAAATAAAGTCATGTATTCAAAAGTGCAGATTTCAGAAATTTTTGCAAGACATAGCATGAAACAGTTGGTTAAGATTTATTAAACATGATTCAGATATGTTAGGAGATTTTGAAGTTAAACTCCATGAATACATTAAGCTTAAACCACATGAGTTATTTCAGTCATTCATAAGAATGTATAATAGAAGATTCCTAGTTCAAGAGTTTTCAGATTTATGATCGAGATAGCCCATTGAAATCTTCATGAAAGACTGATAGAATTCTGAAGCCAAATGATACCAATTGTTAGGAGAGATTTTGAAGCTTAGTGTTTTCCGAATATGATCAAGGTTTGTCAACGAAAGTGATAAGAAGGGATATGCAATGAATTCTGACAAATGTATGCATTTGACAACCTATATGCAATGCATTGACTCCCCCTTACAATATGCATCCAAACTCTCTTTTTGGCATTTTCAATATAAGGAGATGCAATGTACTATATGTATGCAGGGACATGCAAAGACTCAATCATTGAATGCTATGCAAGAATATGCAACTTACTCCCCCTGAAAACATGCAATGCTTGCACTGAAAACTGAACATATGATACCAAATGATATCGTGACTTGTGTACAATCAGACTGTCCTATCAGCAAAGTGACCCATGGTACTAGGCGGAGCACTTGGTCTAAAAGACTACTTCACACATAGTAAGAACCTCCAGACAAACTTCCCTGCCTTTTGGTACCTTACCATTTATATACCATTGAGGTCATGCATGATAATTCAACATGCAGTCCTATATGTAATTCAGAATGCAAGAAGTCTGGCATATCATTCATCATGGCATTGATATGTAATGCATTCAGAGGTAAACTGCAATTATTTCCATGTGCATTTCAGATTTTCAATTAAATTCAGTTAGATGATGCGCAAAAGACTTAATCATGATATGCAGGCATTTAGAGCACCCAAATTCAGAAGACAGAATTTAAACAGAGTTTTTCATAGCTAACCTGAAATGTAGTCATGGGGTTTTCAGTCTTGAGTGCCTTGGTTGATTAACCCCCTTTATTCATTTCCAAGACACACCTGCAAAGATTAATTATTTTGATCCTGCAGGAACCCAAGCAGTCTTGGGTCCTGTATTACCCCCAACATGTGTTCTAAACATATTTTGTGCATGAAGGTCATCAGATGTCATCAATTTGCAGTTGGACATGGAGTGTCCATACTGACCACAATAATAGCAAGAGACAACAGAGTTTTTGTTCCTTTGAGCATGCATGTTAGTATGATCATGAAATCTATTCACATGAAGGTTTTTGTTATCCATATGAATATTTTGTTTTTTATTTCCAGCCAACCATCCTTGATTAGCTTTATGACCTGGCGTTCCATAGTTAAGACATGGAAGTGTTTTTCTTTTAAAGCCATAGTCATTTCTAGCAACAACATGGGGAGCAGGGAATTTCACAGATTTGGAATGAAAAACCTTTCCCTTTACATGCCAACAGTTTCCTACTGTATGGCCATGCCTCAAGCAGTGAGAGCAGACAATTGAATTTCTTATTTTAGCATTCAAATCAGCATGATAAGACTGTGATGTTTTCTTACTTCTAGCACACCAGCATTGTGCAGCAGTATGACCTACTTTACCACATTCAAGGCAGTTAGTTCTTTTATTCAGATGAGCATGATTGTTAGCATGAGAATTTTTGGCTTTTATGTCATCTTGTCTCATTAGGTCACATTTATGCATGACATGACCAATTCTATGACAGTAAAAGCATTTAACACTTTTCCTTTTATTAGAAAAATTCTTGACCTGAGAATTTTCAGCAAACAATCCTTTAAAGATATGTGCATGTGAATATGAATGAAGGCTATGATTGTCATGCACAGTTCCAGCCAAGATATTCATGGATGAAGTTGAGCATGAACACACAGAATTCTGATTTGATTTTTTATCATTCAGGGTGACATTCTTTTTCTCTTTCCCTTTCACAGTTTTTGATAGAGAGGCTATCTCAGATTGTATGGAGGATATTTTCAATTCAGATTTTGTTAACTCTTCCTCACATATGACGATCTGTTTTTGTAGGGCATCATTCAAATTTTTTAATGACTCATTCGTTTCTCTTAAGGATCTGATTGTATTCTTTTGAAAATTATCATCAAATTTGATTTCCTTAACCAGATCCTCTAAGATTGTACATTGATTGCATGAGTCTTCCTTCTGAATGCCTTTTTCTTTTTCAATGGTTAACCATTGCTGTCCCATCACTGTGTTCAAGACCATCAGTTTTTTATTTTCATCTTTTAATTTTCCATTTTCTTTTGACATTCAGCACTGTCCCGTTTCAGATTATCCATCATGGATTTAAGCACAGTTACATCTTGCATGCTCTTAAGGAGATCAATATCTTTCTCATTCAGATTGTCTTTTAATTCTATAATCTTGTTTAGACAGTTTTGATTCTCAACTTTTAAAGCAAAATTTTGTTCTTTAACATTGTTAACGTCTATCATGCAGACATCATAAGAATCTGATAGCTCATCATAAGATAAATCTTCAGGTTCGGAGCTTACCTGAGATGATGAGTCATCCCTTTGGTCTTCACTGTGATTGCTTCGGTTGGCCATCAAACACTGATCATTTTGCTCTTCATGAACGGCAGCCACTTTGTTAAAAATTTCCTCCCCAGATGTGCACTCGAAGACAAATGGAAATAGGTCAATATCGACTGCCGCTGTCAAAATATTAAGAGCCATGAGATTCTCACGGTTCTTCAGTCTGTCCTCCTTGGACCATTTAGTCTGATCGTAAGACAATTTATGTGGGCCTCTAGACACAAGATTCCATAGATTTGGATCAATGGAATTTAAGTAGACAACAAGGCCGCCTAACCAATCACAGAAATTAGAACCATCAAATATCACGGATGGAGCCATTTGATCAAGCGGTCAGTAAGCGTTCGATCAAAAATCCAAGCAACAGTCGAGCAGAAGAACACCTCACAATATGGCATGATCCCCTTCAGATCGTTGGATCTATTGAGCTAGGGAACCTGCTCTGATACCAATTGTTGGGTTCGGTGCAGTATTCAGAGGGGGGGTGAATGAATATAACCCTTTAAAAAAACTTTCACCAATTAAAAGGTTATGATGCTCACTAACTATCTAGAGTGCTAACTAGACAGATGTATCAAATCTGAAAGACTAATTAGCAGTAGCACCATTCTTCCACTCAAATAAACTTTCGCTCACTCAACGGATTAAACACTCAGAACAAGATCTGATCAACCACTTGGAGCGCCCCTATGCAAACATCTAGCGGAAGCAAAACTTATAGAGAAATCAGACCACTGCACAGAGGATTTTTAGGTGGTTCGGTCCTCCAGACCTACATCCACCCCACACTCAAACCGAGTGTGGCTTCCACTAGCTCACGCTAGAAACAGCAGACTCAGTCTGCAACAAACGCTGCCAAACAGCTTGACCAGGGGAACAGCCTCCCCTCTTCCTCCCAACCGGAGGGAACCACTAGTGACACCAGTCACTAGCAAACCAGAGACACACGGTCTCTCTTCCTCCAGACCTGGAGGGAACCCCTGGACTTGAATCCACAAGCCCAGAACCGGAGACAAGTCTCCCTTCCTCCAACCCGGAGGGAAACCTAGAGACCCAAGTCTCTCTTCCTCTGAACCCCAGAGGGAAGCACAACCGGAGATAAATCTCTCTTCCTCCAACCCGGAGGGAACCCACAAGCAGCCCACCTGCTGCTTGCAACCGGAGGTATCAATCTCCCTTCTCCTGAACTAACAGGAGGAACCCCGACCTCTCTACAGAGTATCGGAAACACAGCAAACCAGAAAACAAAGGAAAAACAATAAACGAAAATGACTTCAGCAAAACAGAAAGCTGAAAGATGAAGTGCACAATGTGGCTCTCAACGGAGCTGACTGGCCTGGATTTGATCCACGGTCCAGTAGACGGATCTTCAGGTAAGATCTTCCTTCTTCTCCACGAGCTCTCTCGCTCACTCTCTATCTTTCTTTCTCTTTCTTCTGCTCTTCTCTCACTCTCTGCTTCTTCTTCTCTTCACACTCTTCTCGAGCTCTCTACCTCTCTTCTTCTCCTTCTGCTCTTCTTCTTTCTCTTTTCTTTTTCTATCTGGATCGTGGCTCTCTGTATGAGCTTTTCTTCACGCCAACTCGATCACCTTCATCTGTGGACGAAGGTCTCATATATATAGCAGCAACATCAGCCACGACGTGTGACCTCCACATTTCCAGCCCTAAGAATTCGGACCATGTGGCAGTCTCTCAGCAGGCTTCATTATAGCCTCGGATCACGTGCTGCCCAGTCACGTGGAAATATTTCTTCCTCGGACCTGCAAGGAGATGAAAAGCCATTAAAACTGAGGGCCACAATAACTAGATCTGCACGAAGTATGTAGTAGCAATACTAGATGCACTGAGAACGACACGAGATACACAGGGTGACTACAGCACGAGGTAAGGAAAGAATGACACGAGATACACTGTGACAGAACAGACACAACGAAGAGAACGACAAGAAGTGAGGTTATAAAACAACACGAGGTAAAAAGAAGAACGACACAAGATACATGGAGACAGAACAGAAACCAACACGAAGTGTGGTTTCAACATACGAACGACACGAAGACCTGAGACGGAGAAACGACACGAAGAAAAACCATACAGACATAAATGATAACACGATATGCAACTTGTAACAGAGATAACACTACAAAGAGAACTACACGCAGAAGATGAAAACAATAACCGACGCGAGGTGAAAAACAACACGAGGACAACATGGGCTGACAGCAGAAATCGACACGAAGTGGTTGCAAACAAGCAAGACACGAGGTCTACGTAAAGCAACACGAAGTGTGGTTAAAGCGAGAACGACACGAGGTCTAATGAGAAAGACCAACACGAAGACGGTGTAATCAGCACGAAGTGAAGAACAACGACACGGAGTATAGTGGTGACAAAAACACATACTACACAGAGAACGACACGAGGTGGTGACACAGAAAGCAACACGAAGTGCTGCAATGTTCTGCACGCAGTGGAACAAAAACGACACGGAGTGAGTACGACATGGAGACAACAGTAACCGACACGAGGTGAGGTTACTAAGGCGACAACGACACGCGGTGTGGAAAACACGACACGAAGAACACAAAACGGAAAACGACACGAAGTGAAACATGACACGAGGTCTGGGAGACACGACACAAAGTCATAAGAGCGACAGTAACCAACACGAAGTGTGGTTACGAAACATGAACGACACGAAGTGTGGAAACATGACACGAAGTCACAGAAACACTAACACGAGGTTATGAGAGGAAAAACGATAAGAGGTCATGAAAACACAAGACAAAGACAAAAGATGAAATCGACACGGAGTGTAGGAACAACTCAAGACAGACACGGGGTGTGAAAAATAGACACGGCTTGTCACGACACGTGATGAAGCTATGTGAACAGTATAAAATGAATAAAATGACACGAGGAACAACAGTAACCGACTCGGGTTGAAAACAACACGAATTCGAACAGTAATTGACACGGGGTAACACGACACGAGGTAAGTAACCGACTCGGGTTGAAAACAACACGAATTCGAACAGTAATTGACACGGGGTGACACGACACGAGGTAAAAACGACACGAAGATGAAATTGACACATACTGAAAAACAACACGAAGATGAAGGGAACAGTGCAATGTCTAGACTTGAAGTACAGTTAAGTGTACAGACTTCACCAATGAATCACTCACTGTACAGACTTGCTATAGCAGTATGATGTACAGACTTTGATGAACAGTCCAAAGTATGGACTTTCACTGCAAACAACAATGTGTAGACTTCATGTAAAAGCCCAATGTATGGACATTGAAATCGAAGACCGATGTGCAGACTTGACATTGAAGACTAGAGTGCAGACTTTAAGTCTAACTGTAGATGTACAGACTTGAAGAATAAACCAGTGTATAGACTTGAAGATTGAAGGTGATGTATAGATCATGCACATACCAGAAGTCTAACACACACAATATATCAGTCATACACGTGCATTCTCCAGATGATATACAAATCACAATCATGAAGCTATCATCAAAGCACAATGTCAGCAGATAAACTGAATGAGCATATGAAGTCCTGAATGAACATTTCAGCAGGATGACTCACAATGATTAACATCAAACACCAATCATCAAAACCAGATAAATCATTAAAACCACAGCAATGAATGCTTTATGCATCAGTTTAACATGTAGCATGACTGATCATCAAATATGACTCTAAATTGAGCAGCAGGATGACTGAACATTTGATTAACTCACACCAACAATCAATCAACAAAACCATCATCAAAACCACAGGGGCACAACATATTCTTCCCCTCCCACACCTTGGAACACCCCCTCCTAGACCCCCTCACAGCCAGGGTTCTCCCCACACTCATCCACCTCCATTTCCCCTCCCATATACCCCATTTCCCCCCCCACCATCTTCAACCTCCAGTTTTCAGTTCGCTAGCAGCAGAAGAGTAGCAATTTGCAGAGGCGACTCTGACCACATCCCAGAGAATCTGAAGGCCCAAGAGATATCCACAGAAGCGTCTGCCTGTCTTCTTCGCAACGTCGGTGGTCTCGTCCCCTTCCGAGCTCCGAACTGACTGAGAGAACCGTTCTCCTACAATTGCGCAGAGCTGCCCCTGCTGAGCACCTGAGCCATAGTAGAAGCTCTGCCACGATGAACCTTGGAAGATTCATGCCACAAGTTCTTCTGTAAAGTTGTTCCTCTTCCTGTCTACTTTCAGAATCAAGAAGTAGAACTTCTATCGACGTCTGTGGGCCATAGTTATCATTTTTCTCCCTCGGGTATGCGGTTCAGCTTCCCACAGCCTGCACCGACCTGTCATCAGTGTTCAGAGTCCCGTGGTCTTCTCCGACATTGTTTGGCTTCCCCGACTATTTTTATGTGAAGAGGACTCGTCCATGATTCCAAAAACTCCAGCGGTGCTTGATTCTGAGTTTGGGAACTGACGGGGCATCCTCTGTAACCTGCTATTGGCCACCAGAAGCTGCCAGTCCAAGAATCTACCTCCATGCTCGAGCCTCCACCCAGACCAGTGTCGGCGCCAGAAGAAATCAAAAAAATTTGGACGACTTCCCTGGCCTCCTACGAAGATTTTCCAGGTGGTTTCATCACCAAAAATTTTTGGCATCAGTCGCAGCAACCATTTCTTCGATCATCTGTCAGCACCCACAGAACGTGGACAGAACCGGTGACCTCCCATCTTCGGTGTTCCTCTCTCAAGTTCCCCTCCCCGCTTGGCCGGCTGAAGGCCCCTCCCTATGTGGAGGTAGTTTTAGTTTTAATATCACTTAACCCCCACCCCAAGATCCCCCTCCTGTGAGAGGTGTAGTATTGTAATCATTTCGACAGGTCAAGCTACCCCGACGCGGCGTGTGGGGATCCACCCGCCTCCCCGCTCGCCCTCGTCTCCGAGCGGGACCGGTTTCTTCAAACCGATCGAGTAAGTGCTCCAAACTTTGCTCTAATTTGTGCTTGTTCTTTCAATATTAGTTCATAAACTCCGCTGGCCGTGAATGAGAGCCTGATCCTTAAGCTCCTTTGCTATAAGTGATCACCGTGGGAAAAGAGTGGAACCCGTGCCCTCGGCATGACATCGGCTCCCTTGAATTGGGCTGCCATTACCCTTGGGAATCAACTTAGGCCTTGCTGGCCCTCTACCAGCAAGGGCCCAGCCCACACAACCTCCACTTGGCATTGCCAAGTTACCCCGGGTCTTGGTGAGCATCGGGTGAGCGGTCGCTGACATCGGTCCGTTTGATTGCGATTGTGCTTGTTTGTTTAAGTCCTAGGTTGTGTCACATCAATTGGTATCAGAGCAAGTTGTAGACTTGTCTCTACTAAGTCTAGTCCTTGGGCACATTTGCATTCATCAACATGGCTACCTCTCTTTGGTCACATTCATCCCACTTGACCCCCCATAAGGGACCGATCAACCCTCCATTTGACATAATCTCTTTTGAGGATCTCCTCTTCGATGGATCATGCTATAGTGCCTACCTAAAGTGGGAGGTCACCATGGAAAAACACCTTGAGAGAACTATGGTTTATGGACCCGCAAGAGTCCGCGTTGCCATGGGACAATTTCGGAGTCAAGCCAAGCAAAAATGAAGGAACATAGTGGGCTTAAGGGACGTTAGGAAACAAGAACCCATTTCCTCATGGGATGATATGAAGAAAGAACTTAGAAAAATCTACATCCCCAAATATTCCCACCCCTTCTACTCTAACACCCCTAGTCCGAGGTGCACTACCACTCCTCCATCCCCATCCGACCAACTTGATATCACCTTTAGGCCTCCTCCCCCACCACTCCCAACAAATCACTTCTCAACCATCATAACTACACTTCGCGACCAAGTCCTCTCCCTTAAGGCCCAAATAAACCAAGCATCCACCTCTACACCAAATCCCCTAAGGGTCCCCGCACTCCAACCAAAACCCCCTTCCACAATCCCTCACCAAACCCATACCCCACATCTCCCCTTGGTCCCCACCACTACCCCTCCATCATCCCCAAAAAGAGGTACCCCCCTCAAAACCCATCAACCCAAATCTCGTCACCCAACCCACCTTCAACTTCCAACCCCAATCCTACCCCAACCTAGGCCTCCACTACTTCCACTCCCAAACCCCACCCTACCAATCCAAGTTTCCCTTTACCCTCCACCCCAGGAGCACCACACACCAACCCTTATCACCCCAAAAGACCCTCTCACCTCCTTGGTAGAAGAACTCATACTCGATTCAATAGTTGAGAACACTCTAAACCCACTCCCCACCTTGGAGGAAACCCAAGTCCAAGTTGAAAAAGAAACATCACACGATGGTCTTCCCCTTACATCACCCTCTCTAGTTGGGACTAAGCTCATCTTAGGAGAACCCCTTGTTAGTTGGCTAAAGGAGAGCCCGATAAGAGAGATCATGGACCACAATTTCTCACCCATGAAGGAAAACCATCCCATAGTGCCCATCTCCTCTTATCACACCATAATCCAAAACTCCTACCAAGTGGAAACCTTAGAGGACCTTCTCAAGGGCATAGCATGGCAATTAGAGATGACTAGCATGTTGACCCCTATGGTCGAACAACCTAGGAACCTTAGCCTCCTACACCTATGCATAGGGTCTATCACCTCGGTTTGCACCATTGGTTGCTACACTAGCGACCTCCTTCTATTCTTCCCTACACCTGATGAGCCCAACCTTCTCCTCGATTTAGAGCTTCTTATCTCGGGTAGAAAGCCAAGCCCTCCACTCATGGCCGACCCACTTTCCAAGAACATTGGCCCAACTATCATGGAGAAGGATGACTTAGCACCTTTTGAGGATCTTGAGGACATGGAGTTCCTCCCCCTAGGTAACCCATTTTATGATCCATATGATCCATTCCAATGGGAGTCAAGAGAGTCGTGTGACCCAAACACTTTATCCACCACCCACCTTTCTCTACACCAACTCACCATGTTTGACCCAATCCACTCCATCCTAGACCTGGGTTACACCTTGGGAGCCATGACCTTGGGCCACATATCCCTACGTAATGAGGTTGTGCTCCACCTCATGATGACCACATTCTTAGATCCGTTCGATCCTTTCCAATGGGAGTTCAAAGGTTGTCCCACACCTATACACATGGAAGTCACCCTTAGGAAAAATATGCATGTGTCTAGGCTTACCACACCACTTGGCATGAACACCATGAGGGGTCATTTCATTCATACCACCCACATGTCAAGTAGAAAGCATGAGTGACCCATATTCGGATGTATTGGTCCACCTTCATTTATCATGGGTCTTAAGCATGTCAAAAGCATCTACGGATGTCCGGGTCCCCCTACATTCATCACCACTTTGCATGATAGGTTCACCTACGGGTGCCCCGGCCCACCTAGGCCCACCAAAGTCTACATGAAAATATTGCATGATAAGTCCACATATGGTTGCCCCGGCCCTCCAAATTCCATCAAAGTCTTCTTGGCATCAAAGCATGATTGGTCTACTTTTGGTTGCCAAGGTCCACCCATCACCCCTAGAATGTCAGCATTCACAAAATTACATGAAAACCTTAGCAAGCACATAAGCAAAAAGAATGAGACTCATAAAAGGCAAGCCAACTCTCATCGACGGCACCAAGAATTCCACGTGGGTAACTTTGTGATGGTGAGGACGAGGAGGCTCCCCCTGAGAGCCATCTCTAAGTTGAGGCATCATGGGGCTGGACCCTTCCGGGTTTTGAGACGCCTTGGCACCAATGCCTATGAGTTAGATCTTCCCGAGGAGTATGGAGTAAGTCCCACATTCAATGTAGCCGACCTAGTGCCATATAAGGGGCCCCCGGTGGTACCCAGTGAGAATATTGAGCCTATTCCTCCTGTTGAGAGAGCACCCACCCAAGAGAAGAGACCACCAGCCAAGAGAGCCCAGCGTGAGCGCATTGAATGAATATTAAGTGAACAGGTCACTACCACCAGGAGCAAGGTATACGAGTGCTATCTCGGTAGGTGGATGGATCGGTCTCGTTCGGAAGACTTGTGGGCGATACCACTTCTACACCCTCCGAGGAAGGAAGGACTCTTACTCGACGGAGTCAAGTTCTCCACACCCCGGGAGTATGATGGGGGCATCTCTCGCCCCATATATTTTCAAAGCCCCGGTTGCTCGCCAGCATGGTTCCATTACATCCGTCACATTTTTCTAAGTCAATTCATGTAACTTTCATATTTTCTTTAAGTCATAATTATGTAATTTTCCTTTTATTTGAGTCTTGTACCTAGGTTAATGAGTCATTTACCTAGGTTAAGTGTCATTATGTTGATAGATTAGTTTATGGGCCCAATTCATTGAGCTTGGCCCAAGGGCACCCCCCCTTCCCTTGGTTATTTGTCATTGTGTTAAGAGTCAAGGTCTTTTGTAGAAATGTGGGTTGCCTATATATAGGACCCCATTTCCTCCATTTGAACTAATGAATCAATGAATGAAAAACTTGCCATTTTGAGAGTTTACACTTCTTATCTAGTGGAGAGATTCCATTTTTTGGGTGAGAGACCCTAGGGGAGAGATTCCCCACCCATCCCTCTCTTAATATCTCTTTTTCACTCCCCTTTCTCTGTCCTTCACACCCAATTTTAAAAATTTTCTCTCTCCTCCCTTCCCAACAACCACTCTCCCACCTACCCCCATTAAAGACCACTCCCCTTCCCCACACATCCCATTACTCCACCCCCTAGTCCCAAGGGAGCTTCCACCAATCCTAGCTCCACCTCCCAACCCCCAACTACCCCACCCACTTCCCCAAGCACCCTTCCCACTACCCAAAGCAGCCCTCCACCTTCCCAAGGCACCTCTTCCCATCCCCAAGACCACCATTGACCACCTCACATTAAAGGAAATTCAAACTCACATGCCCTCCACCCACTTGTGCCCCCCCACCTTCCTCCTTCTCCCTCCAAGACCAAATTTGTAGCTCCTCCTCCCACCACCTGTTAGACCCCCTTCCAGACCCTATTCTTTCCCTCTCACACCTTGGAACACCCCCTCCTAGACCCCCTCACAGCCAGGGTTCTCCCCACACTCATCCACCTCCATTTCCCCTCCGATATACCCCATTTTCCCCCACCATCTTCAACCTCCAGTTTTCAGTTCGCTGGCAGCAGAAGAGTAGCAGTTTACAGAGGCGACCCCGACCACATCCCAGAGAATCTGAAGGCCCAAGAGGTATCCACGGAAGCGTCTACCTGTCTTCTTCGCAACGGCGGTGGTCTCGTCCCCTTCCGAGCTCCGAGCTGACCGGGAGATCCGTTCTCCTACAACTACGCAGAGCTGCCCCTGCTGAGCACCTGAGCCATAGTAGAAGCTCTGCCACGACGAACCTTGGAAGATTCAGGCCACAAGTTCTTCTGCAAAGTTGTTCCTCTTCCTGTCTACTTTCATAATCAAGAATTGGAACTTCTATCTACATCTGTGGGCCATAGTTATCATTTTTCTCCCTCGGGTACGCGGTTCAGCTTCCCACAGCCTGCACCGACCTGTCATCAGTGTTCAGAGTCCCGTGGTCTTCTCCGGCATTGTTTGGCTTCCCCGTCTATTTTTATGCCAAGAGGACTCGTCCATGATTCCAAAAACTTCAGCGGTGCTTGATTCTGAGTTTGGGAACTGACGGGGCATCCTCTGTAACCTGCTATTGGCCGCCAGAAGCTGCCAGTCCAAGAATCTGCCTCCATGCTCGGGCCTCCACCCAGACCAGCGTCGGTGCCAAAAGAAATCAAAAAAATTTGGACGACTTCCCTGGCCTCCTACAAAGATTTTCCATGTGGTTTCATCCCCAAAAAAATTCGGCATCAGTCGCAGCAACCATTTCTTCGATCATCTATCAGCACCCACAGAACGTGGACAGAACCGGCGACCTCCCATCTTCGGTGTTCCTCTCTCAAGTTCCCCTCGCCGCTTGGCCGGCTGAAGGCCCCTCCCTATGTGGAGGTAGTTTTAGTTGTAATATCACTTAACCCCCACCCCAAGATCTCCCTCCTGCGAGAGGTGTAGTATTGTAATCGTTTGGGCAGGTCAAGCTACCCTGACGCGGCATGTGGGGATCCACCCGCCTCCCCGCTCGCCCTCGTCTCCGAGCGGGATCGGTTTCTTCAAACCAGTCGAGTAAGTGCTCCAAATTTTGCTCTAATTTGTGCTTGTTCTTTCAATATTAGTTCATAAACTCCGCTGGCCGTGAATGAGAGCCCGATCCTTAAGCTCCTTTGCTATAAGTGATCACCGTGGGAAAAGAGTGGAACCCGTGCCCTCGGCACGACGTCGGCTCCCTTGAATTGGGCTGCCATTACCCTTGGGAATCAACTTAGGCCTTGCTGGCCCTCTACCAGAAAGGGCCCAGCCCACACAACCTCCACTTGGCATTGCCAAGTTACCCCGGATCTTGGTGAGCATCAGGTGAGCGGTCGCTGACATCGGTCCGTTTGATTGCGATTGTGCTTGTTTGTTTAAGTCGTAGGTTGTGTCACATCACCAAAGTCCTCAAGAACAAGATTTTTCAAATTGGGCTCCATACCCAAATGATTCTTATGATCAACCCTATTATGGAGGGCAACCCATACACTCTCCACCACCTCATTCTCAGACTGAGTGCCCTTCAAATTACTATCCATCACAATCTGACTCTCAGCCCACTTATCTATCTCCTCCATACACAGATTTGCATAAGGAGGAGATGTTTGATCAATTGACACGGCTCTTCCAGACTCAACAACAAGCCTTCCAGGAACAACTGTAAAACTTTGAGGCTCATGTGAGCCGGGTTGCTAAAAACATCGTAGAAATGGAAGTCGATCCAATGCCTAGCAACTCCACTACAAGTCTTGAGGTTCAACTTCCTGGATTTGATGATACTCAAAGTCTATATGATCAATCCATAATTCTCCAATCTAACACTTATATCCCTTTTGATCTTGAGAGAATAATGGGGGAGTTTTATGATGAGGACTTAAAGGAAGAGCAGCTTAAGAATTGTGAAGAGGATTATGATGAATTTGCTGATCTTAAGTTAGGGGGAGAAGAAGAGGAAGAGGATTTGCCCGTCAATGATCAAATTCCTTTACTTGCCCTTCCTGAATTTGATAAGTCCTTCTTCCAAGTGAATGACGAAGATAATGTGAGTGTGGAGAGATAATTGAGTGTGACCATACGCCAATCTTCTTGGGTAATTGAGGAATTGGGTCCTCCATTTGAAATTCACTCTAGCCGGGCATCTCCTGATTTAGGGGATGATGTGGATCTTTTACCCATCCCTAATCTTGGTGAATCCATAATCATTCCAAATATTCTGCAACTTACCAACTAGTTATATCCATATGAGTCTTCTGAGAATTCTTGTGTTAAGGAGCGCACTGATTTCATTCCTAATCCTCCTTATCTCCTTGACACTGGCCATGTGGTAGATTCCCCAAAAATCCATAACACCCTTATCCTCTCTCACCTAAACAATACGCAAGTACATCTTAAAAGTGAGGATGAAGGAGAAAAGTTGAGAGAAATTAAGGTCCGCATTGATGTGTTTAATACTTATAAGGACCTTAAACATACAGAGGAATATTTTGTAATTGAAGCTATGATAATTCCTCCACCATTCTCTGACCGAGGGGGTCCATCCAAATTCCTAGACCCACCTTGGCATGCTTCTAGCCCACATGTATCGAGGCATAATCTTTTCCTCCAATGGTATACGGGCTGGAATTTATCGGAGGATAAGATCATTTGGTGGCTCATTCTGAATGCCACCCGTTGGTTAGTGAACTGTAATATGTCTGACTGAAGACGTTAAACTAAGCGCTTCTTGGGAGGCAACCCAAAATTTTTATGATTTCTGTGTGAGAATAAATAGCTTCTTGGGAGGCAACCCAAGTTTTTATTGTGGTTTTGTATTTATTTTGCAGATTTGAATAAAGGATAAGTTGGGGAGAGAGAGCTGATTGCTTACTCTATTGCTCCGATTTTCAAAGCCAAGTACCGCCTCTCAAACACCACGGCCATCGAAGTACACATCAGGTTGTCCCGTTCTTTCTCAAACATATCATGTCTACATTGTTCTCTTGTTCCTTATTGTTCATGCCATTGAGGACAATGTCATTTAAGTTGGGGGGACGGAAATCATGTTGCACATGCATTCATATACAACCTCATTTTTTTTCAACCCATTTTGAGTTCATGATTCATACTTCCATTGAAAGTAATTCTGGAATAGAAATAACTAGATAAGGATGATGGAAGATTATTTAATCTAGCCATGGAAAACTGATATAAGAATCTTGTTAAAGTTCATGTGCATTTTAGAAAAATAAAAATCATGTTACACGCTAATGAAATAAGCAGGACAAACCTTCTACTATTTTGGGTATGTTGCCTGATATTCAACACTTCTTAAAGAAGAGATCTTTAGCTTTCTGCCAAGTTATCTATCAAAATTAGTGCAAAAGCATAATTGAAAAAATTGAGAAAAAAAAACACCATGAAAAATGCTCCGATTCTGAGTAACCGGGCCTACTTCACCTAAGACGTGTTGAGGTTCGCGTCAAAAGGAAAAGGGAACCTTGATCTATGTAACCGGGCCTACTTCACTTAAGACATGTTGAGGTTCGCGTAAAGCAGTGAAGGGTAGTGCAGCATCATGTGTGTATAGAAAAAAAGTCGAGAGAAAAAAAATAGAGACCCCAAAAAGGACAAAATAATAAGGCAGACAAAAGCTATTATGCTTAATGCTCCGATTAAGAAGTGCAGGGTTGAAGGGCACTTTCTTAGAATAGCAAATGGGGGACACAATTGTCTATGTTGTGGACTTAGCATGACACATGCATAAGTGCAACTCAATTTTGATTAGAATTTTTGATCATGTACCTTAATTTCTAAATCTAGGGCTAGTGTGTATTAATCCTTCCAGATTCCTAATCTTTAGTTAACTCTATGAAAGATGATCTGAAAATGAGGCATAAATATTTTAAACTCTTGTTGGTCCTTAATTTACAAGTGTTTGCATTGCTAAGGGACTAGTAATGAGTAAGCTGGGGGGTGTGATAAGTGTGTATTTGTATGAGTTAATTCATGATATACACACATTTTATGAGATTTAATGTTAATACTTATACACTTATCACACTTAATATCGATTTTTGATCAAAATTCTTAGTTTGATGAAATTATTATAATTTGATCAGTAAATATGGTATTTTGTAGGCACTCGGCAAGAACTTCACAAATCTACGCAAGAATGAGCCAAATATCATGAAGCATGAAAAGAAAAAGAAATAAAAATAAATAAAAATCAAAATTAAAACATTAATACCTCTGTATAAATATTATGATATATATTCATCTAATATATATATTGACTTATATAATTCATATAATACATGCATTATATATATATTCATAATATATACATTCATATAATATAATATAATATATATACATATATACATTCCTCATATTTATATACATAATACATCCATTATATATCTATATTCATATAGATATGATAGCACCACCTCTTTCATATAATATATACACACTATGTATATATCTATTCTATATATACATCTACAGACTCACGAAGGCAAAGCAAATAGGCCAAAAACATGCATAAAGTATGCACGTGGATGGGCCCTTCACGTAGCTTTTTAATGCAGGAAAGCAAATCGCAAAACACCAAAAGGGTAGCCATGCATTCCAAGTGGGAGGCCTTCACACCATGGGCTCTTCAACACGTGGATGGTTCAAGCAACAGGATGGCTCATATAGCAAGCACGGTAGCCAAGGTGGCCATGGGATCCACACGGCAAATACGTTAGCTGCTATCTCCAAAAGTGGTTCACACAGACTTCAACACGGCAGCCTTCACACGGTCGGCCAAACACGAAAACGGTCAAGGCTTCACACCACGTCGGCTAGTGACTTCATACCAAATACACCAAACACGGTAGAGTGGAGAAACAGTGAGAACAAGGCTTGTTTAAAGCCTATAAAAGGGGTAGAGGGGTTGAAGCTTGAGTTATCTTCATAATGTATTTTTTGAGTGTTTCCTTTGTTGTTTTAAGAGAGTTTAAGTTATGTTTTGAGAGATTTGAAGAATCAAGGAAAGAGAGAGGGGCAGGAGACCCCTTCAGGTTTTAATTTCTTTCAATCTTATTATTCATTTAAATTATTAGAAGTTTTAGAATTTTAGTGGTGATTATTACAAGTTCTTAAGATTTTAGCCCTTTCATAGTCATTTACGTATTTTTCTAATCGTTATTTCAATTTCTTGTCTTCTTTAAAGTTGTTCATATTTCAATTCTACCCATTTCTATTTTTATCATTTTCTCTAATTCCTCTTCTTTTCTAAGTTATTGCATATTTTATAAGTTCTATCCTGGTCGGTTACTATTTATCCGAGTTGATACCTTCTGCCATTTCTCCCTTTTGAAGCCCTTCCAATCCTCTTTTTATTCTGAGTTCTTCATGAAAATTGTTTCTCTCTTATAGATCTAACTTTTATTCTTCTACCACTTCCTCTAATTCTTCTTTATTTTTGAGTTATTTTAATTTTCCCACAGTTCTGTCTTTAACGTTTTTACTGTTCATCCGCATGCATAGGTTCCGTATTTTCTCAATTTTCACCTCCTTCCTCTCATTTTCTATCTCTACACTCTTCATAAAAGTTATTCCTAACCCTCTGATCTTTAAATTTATCTTCTGTCACTTCTTCTAATTCTCGCCAGTTTAAAAGTTATTTTCATTCTAATGTCACCCTAGTTTCATTATAATTTTCTTTTCGTACTTCTTTCATCCACTTCCCTTTCTTTACATCCTTCACACACCCTAAGGCGGTTTCAATTCAATTTTCATGATTTTTAAATCTTAAAAACTCAAGGTTTTCAACTTTTAAATCTACTTCTCCCTGTGGATTCGACTCGGTCTCATCACTTAACTATTCTATTTATTCAATTTGTGAGCCGGATATTTTAATTTGATAGTGGGGCGTATTAACGACGTGCGTTTTCCGCCCATCACCCCTCATGCGGGGTCAAAAGGGAAGAGCTCCAGACAAAATACTGTTAGATCTCTTAACGAGGGCGTTTTTGTGGATTTCTTTGTACGATTATCATGTTTTCCCATTTATTATTATTATTATTAACACCGTTATTATATCAGTGTTTTAGCATTGCAATTCATCATTTGGCATTTTTAAAGGAATTTTTAAGAATTAACGTCCATCATGTGGACGCCAATTTAAGAATTGGCGTCCCTTGACTGGACGCTATTTCTTGGTTTTTTTTTTACTTGAATTTTCAAAAAAATGAAGAATTGGTGCCTCTTCAGAAAGGCGCTGATTAATCAAGGTCTTTCTAAACAGACGTTAATTTTGGATTTTTTTTTTCTTAAGTTAAGTTTTAAATTAGAGAATTGGCGCCTCTCTGAGAAGGCGTTAATTAAATAGCATCCACCTGAGTGGACGCGAATTCACTGCGTCGACCCAAACAAAGCATGAGTCGACGCAGGCCCTTAGACAGAGGCTGCCCCGGGAGGGGTCGACTTCCTGAGTCGACTCTTCCCCTACAATGATGGAAATTTTTGTTCTTAAGGTTGAAAATAGCTCAATTATGCATGAAAAATCATAGATAACCTCAGTGTGAAGGGTTTAATGCATATATGGGCTTGCCATGCACCTAGAATGCACATTTGAGAATGCAAAAACCATCTTCATTTTCTTCTTCTTTCATGCAGGTCCGTCAAAGCATGCAATGCATGAATTTCTTAAGTCATGATTCAGTGGGGATTTCCTTATCATGTTGGCATGGGTATATGTATATATTTTGGGAGTGGTCATGCGGTTGGTTAGATTTGAGAACCTTCATTTCTTGTTTCTTTCATTTCATTGGTTCTTTATCTTATTCAACCTTACTTCGGCAGTTTTCTGAAATTAAGGTCCAGTTGTCATTGTTCTTGGTGTCATCATCTTCAAGTTTCCCAGTGAATATTCGACAACGTCTCCCCTAGACCCGGAGCGTTGGGGGGGTTTAATTAGGTACACGTCCACGGATGAACTCCGAGACCGCCCCAAAACAAGAGGGATACGCACAGAAGCGGCAACACCCCGGGGTGCGCACGGGAAGTGGCAGCACTCCATAACCCGATTTGGGCACGGAAATTCCAAGGACTAGCCTACGAGGGACTCCAACAACCCATGGGCTGCCACGATCTCGTTTCCAAAACATGGACTTGAAGTATTGCCAAGCTATATGGCTATCAATGTTCACCCTTCTAAGGGAGATCGTCCGGCGACCATGATGAGGATGCAAGTCTCCGGGGATCTGAGAGTGATTAGGAAACTTCAGAAAGGAATCAAGGAGAGTTTTGAAGTCGACCGGGGAGTAGCCCAAAAGAGCCTAGATGGGCATGAATGCCGAATCATACTTATGGGATTATGTAAACCCGAAACCCTTCCTTAAAGGCCATTATATGTATCTCCCTCATTAAGATAGCTGTTGCGAAGAAGTTTTTAGAACAAGTAAGCTGGGCCTAAGCCCCATATCCCTCACCCCATTGGCATCATGATCATGGAATTGATCAAATCCCAAAGTGGGGTTTTGAGAGGGGAATAAACTCCCCATTAAAATCTAATCGCAGTAACGACCAGCGAGAAGAAAACATCGCCCAAAAAAAGGAAGGTAGGGAGGTAAAGAAGAGCATGAGCATCAAAGGATAAACATCATGAGACCTGCAGCGTAAAAATCTTCCAAAATGGAATGCTTCTTTATTTCATATCGGGGAGGAGAATACATCGGGAGAGCAGAGCGAGAAAAAGAAGAAAATACAAGGGGGATGGAGCAAGGGCCGCATGGCCTGCTCCCGTTCCCTCACCTCTCTCTTCTCTCTCACAAACTTTCTCTCTCTTCAGCTCTTGCAGCAGCGTTTCAACAGTGTCTCAACATCTCCCCTTTTCTTCTTGCCATGGGCTGGCATTTATAGGGAAAGCAAGCGTCCTATTCGGTGGGACAGCACCTTGTTATTTTTCTTATTTTTCTTATTTTTTTTTTGTTGACTATCGCTGTTGTTGCTATTGCTGCTGCTGTTGCCGTGGCAGCTTCTGTTGCCGTTGATGTGGATGCGGCGGAGTAGGTGGAGCAGGTCGGCGTGGCCGGGCCGCTCCGACACTCTAAGCGCCACTTTGATCGTGCATGCGCGGGATGGCCACGCCGTCAATGTCACGCCCCGAGCCTTTATTACAGCGGAAGACTAGCTCGAGGAACGTGAACAGCCGACATGGTAAGCCTCTTGCAAGCAAGAACGATCAGAGCACAAGACAATCACACACATAAATGCAATTGCATAATAATTAACTCAAACTCCAACTTTTATTTCATTATCAATCAATATTCAAATACAACCACCAATTCAACTTTCTTTCTCGTACTAGACTCAAGAACAAGAAAAATTACATAGACTCAATCTAAACAATATGGACTTCCTAAGTCTTCGCTCATTCTTCATTCACTCTCGGATCCGCTACTTGAATATTCCGAATCCGAACCCGACTCACTTCCATCTCCTGAAAAGATTAGAAATAGGTAATGAGCACACTTGCCCAGTAGGTATCTTCGCATCAACATGATTAGCAATATTTAAGTAATTAGCATTTTCGCACTAAAGCAAATAAGGTAAAATCATGCGAATACGATCAAGCACGCGATTAAGCCAAAGTAACAAGATGATCATGTAAGATAGAATGAACAAGTATGAACTAGCAAGAATGTAACAAGAGTGTAGCATGGCCTTTCATGAACAAGAATATATCAAGAATGTACTAGCAAGTTTACATACTCCTCACCCAACATCTTTTGCTTATGAGCAAGTATTTGGTGAATTTCTGTGGAATATCATGTAACAATCAAGAAAGTCATGTAACATGTACGTGTATCGTGGATTTCACTTATTTATAGAGAAAGTACTCCCAGCGCAATACGACGCCAGTAGCATAATATCCCATGGTTTTTAATAGTATGTTTCCGACAATCAGCCGAGGGGACTAGTATAGAGCCCTTGAACACAATCAGTGCTCGATCACATCTTCAAGTATAAATCAAGTTATTTCCACGTTTCAAGCAATAAAATTATGGCCAAGAATGTAAATAAGTTCAATAAATTCATGACAATAGTAATCAAAGAATGAATGCCTCAATTAATGAACATAAGAGATCAAGAATGATTTAAGACGATGTTATGCTCATGGAAATAATTTGACAGCATAACGGCACATTTATTGTCATTCATAATTTAAGTTAAGTATCTTAGACAATATGACAAGTCCTAGACCATCAATAATCTATCTAGGAACTTTAGAATATCAACCCTTTGGTCAAACCTCAGGTTAATGTATGCCAGAACTGTGACGGTCTAATACTGGGCCGTTACATGAACAAAACGCTCTAGTATTGGGCCGTTACAATGGGCTAAATCCAGAATAAAATAGATATGGACTCAAACAATGTGACGGTCATATATTGGACCGTTATATGAGCCTGACGGTCAAACACCGGTCCGTTAGGTGTGCCTGACAGGCTAGTGCAGGTCCGTTATGTGAACAAGACTTAAAACTTCGATTTGTACTTTTCTAGATAATTGGGCTTTGATGGTACAACCAACTCGGCGTCCTAGTGGGAATCCCAGGCTCGCGGAGAATTACGGAGTCCTTGAAACAAGATTTCTTAGTCCATTGGAAGGAATATCCAATAGAGAGGTCCTCATATTCAAAAATATTTTCCTATAGTGCAAAGTGTGAACTAATGGTCACATACCGGGATATATGCCATGTACTTAAAGAATTGACTCTATAGACAGAAGGAATGTGTAAAGATATAAAATCATGATAAAACTCGTCAATATCTTTTCTAAATCAAAGTTTAAATACAAAACTATAGTGCTTTGGGCTTGAAATTATCATCTACTTGAAAATAACTCTAAATACTTAAAACAAGCAATTTCCTATCATAAATCGTTCAATAAACTCAAAGTCATGAAATAAGGTCAAAACTTAGATAACTAGTCATACATATATCAATTGGATCGATCTTGATTCTGTCCTAAGGTGACAGAACGCAGTGTTGTGTAACGGACTAGTCTCGGTGCGTCACATGAAGGTAACGGTTTAGATTAGGTCCGTTAGGTTTCTCAGAACCCTTCAGTCGCCTACAGAGGTTGTGACGGATCAAGGTAGGTCTGTTACACGTCCCTAGCGGTCTTACGATAGACCGTTAGGTCCTCTACTGACAGAAAATAGAAACTATAGAAATTTATGATTAAATCATGGCATACTAACTACTCTAATCATGTCAAAATGAGGGAAAGGCTATCTAGATGCATAGGCAGTAATGAAATAACAAGATAGTACCTTTTTATCTTTCATTAAGGTTAAAGATATGCATGTATGCATGTCCCTACTTAAGCATGAAATTCATGATCTATAGTGCAAATAATCAAGCAAAATCAGAGGGCTTTTATCCCTAACATGTTGTTTTTGCCGTTCATGAGATTACCTACCTTTTAACTGGGCTTTAAACTTCTAATTTGAGTCTTCAAGGGTTGCCCTAGTTCTTCTCTTCCTATGATTTTGCAACAACTTCACGTTGCCCTAACTCTTCAATCTCATGACCTAAAGATGCGAAATTTGGTGGTTAGGAAGATGATACTATTGGGAACAAAAAGTTCTAAAACATCTAACTCTAATTACCTCGTTTGGGTGTCCTAATTCATTGATCTTCAGTGGTCCTTTACTCTGAATCCTGGAATGCTATGACGGAATCAGCGACTTTAGAAGCCTTTATCTCCTTGGTTACTTGATCTCCTAACATGAAATTTTGAGAGTTGTTAGACCTTAGTATTGGAAATAAAAAGTTCTAAAGAACTTACCCGAAATTCTATCTCCTGTTAGGGTGCAAGGCCCGGATACAGAGGGGGGTGAATGTATCCCTCTACAAAAATAGCCTAATTAAAACTATAATACTCAGTAATGTGGAATTAAAACTGTTGCATAAATGGCCTGAAGAACCTTGGAAGGATCAAAGCAAGACAGGAACTCAAGAAGCCCTCAAACGAACCTAAGCAAGCATCTAATGCGCAGCAATTAAGTGAACATATAAGAAGATCAAACCACAAGGCACACCAGGGTTTTTAGGTGGTTCGGTCAACAGACCTACGTCCACCCCTCACTCCAAACCAGAGTGAGGCTTCCACTAGTAACACTAGCACAGCAGACTCAGTCTGCAACAAAGGCTGCCAAACAGCTTGACCATGGGAACAACCTCCCCTCTTCCTCCCAACCGGAGGGACACCCCAAGTGACTCCTAGCCAGTTGGAAACCAGAGACACACGGTCTCTCTTCCTCCAGACCAGGAGGGAACACCTAGCCTTGCAACCCATAAGACCAGAACCGGAGATGAATCTCCCTTCCTCCAAACCAGGAGGGAACCCATAAGTAGCACCCAGCTACTTGCAAACCGAAGACACAAGATCTCCCTTCTCCTGAGTCCACAGGAGGAACCCGATCCCCAACAGGGCAATCAGAAGAACAACAAATGAATAGTTCAAAGGAAAAACAAAACCCAGCAACAGAAAGCTGAAAAGATAAAATCAAATGTGGCTCTCGCAGGAGCTGGCTGGCCTGGATTTGATCCACGGTCCAGCAGGAACTTCTTCTACTGCTTCTCTCTTTCTCCCAGCATGAACTCTCTTTTCTTCTTCTGCTTCTCACTGCTCTTGCCTTCTCTTTCTTCTCACTCTCTGTATCTCACTGTCTCTCTTTCTTTTTCTTCTTCTACCCTCTCTATCTAGCTCTCAGCCTTCTCTATCTCTTCTTTCTCTTCTGCATGTCTTCTCTTAGCTCTGGCTGCTTCTACTTCAGTCACTCTCTCTGCCCTTGCTCACCGCTACTTCAATGGTAGAAAACACACATATATATATAGCAGCAGCAGATTAGGGCGACGTGTGCTCTCCATGATTCTCGCCCAAATGTTTCAGTCCACATGGAGGCTCCTCTACATCTCGGATCACGTGCCAGATGCCAGCCTCGTATCACGTGCCTACTCTTACAATAGAGCAACCTGGTTCGGATTTGATCCTATAACCAGAATCCTTCTTCTTCTTCTGCAAAGAGATTAAAACCATTAATACTCAGGGTTCTCTATATATATATATGCCTGAAATAAGTTAGTTGACACTCAAGCTGAAACTGCACGAGGTATGTAGGAACAACAAGAGGTGCACTATACTGAGAATGACACGAGATACAGTGGTGACAAAACAAACACTACAAAGAGAACGACACGAGGTTCAAGGGTGACAAAACAAATACTACAAAGAGAACGACACGAGGTCTCATGAGAGCAGCATGAGGTGAGAAGGAAGTCTCACGGAGTGAAACGGTAGACAAACACGCGATCAGAGGGAACCTGGACGAAGATAGAAAGAAACAACATGCGGACATAAACACAAGAATAACACGAAGACACGAATACAAAAGCAACACGACATAACAAACAGCAAAGAGAACGGCACGAGGTGAAACGACACTTTACTAAAAAGACTTGAATGCACACGAAAACAACTCGAGTACTAAGTTGCTCGAACGTACGAACGACTCGAAGACGAGGACGACACGGGCTGACAACAACTCGAAGATGAAAACAGAAACCGACACGAAGTGTGGTTACAAAACAAGAAAGACACGAGGTCTAGGAAAAGCAACACGAAGACAGAAATAATAAAGAAACAACTCGAACTACGGACGACATGGAGACAACACAGTCAGACTCGACTTGAGACACTTAAAGCTTGAATTTAGAGAAGAATGCACGAAGTAAAATCAACACGAAGACAAAAGAAGACGGTCAACGAGACGCTGACTCTGTACAGACTTAAGCTAAAGCAAGATAGTCGATGTATGGACTTTATGAGAAGGAAACTGAACACTGTACACACTTCCAACGTACAGACTTCATATGAACAGCCCAATGTGCATACTTCCCTTCGATGCATCTACAGTGCAATGTATGGACTTGACGAACAACTGGTGAGTGTACAGACTTCACCAATGAAACGCTCGCTGTACAGACTTGCGGGATGCAACGTGAGATGCTGTATAGACTTCGTCTTCCAGCGTATAGACTTAATGAATGCATATGCCAAGACCATTGTACAGACTTGACATATTTAAAGTTCATGCGATGCAGACTGTACAGACTTTGATATGTGAGACATAAAGAGAATGCACTGAAGTCTGTATAGACTTAGCATGAAGCACACATGCGATGTACAGACTTCAAGTCATGCAATGCAATGTACACACTTCAGCTAAGCAAGCTTTAGTGAATGTATGGACTTCATGAATAAGATGCAACGCTAACTGTTGTATAGACTTGTGAAACGATGCAAGCTACAGGACAATGCAAGCTGTTCAGACTTTGTGTGTTCAAATCCCAATGTACAGACTTAGCTTTGAGCATGGGATGTACAGACTTGGCGAATGCAATATTCAGACTTGGACGCATGCTGTGCCATGCGATGTATAGACTTTATGAGCATCTACAGTGTAGTGTATGGACATGCAAACTTGAATGTGCAGAATTGATGACTGATGAATGATGTATAGACTATGCTGAAAGGGTATGACAGCAACACCCATTTGTACAGACTAACATCAAACAATCCAGATAAAATGTAATTTATGAAATGCATGAACAATTATGAAATGCACCAATGCACACTACACACAGCCATATCTAAAATGCAGCAATAATTCAGATAAGATTTTCAATGAACCATTCATCTGCACCACAAACAGACTTGTATGCATTCAAATGACTTATAGTGTTTGCTATCATCAAAATCACAGGGACACAACATCTCCTTATCTTGATTCTTCACGAGCCAAAAGTAAGGGTCGCTCAGTTCAGAACTTGGTCCCATTTAGAGGTTTTTGGATAGGGTTTGAGGATTAGATCGATTCTAGAGTCCTTAGTTCGCCAAAACCTGATCCCTAAGAGTCCCTAGTAACCTTACATGTTCTCCTAATTAGGTCTCTTGCATATAGGAACCCAAAGATCCAATCTTTTTACTCTTTCTTCCATTCACGGAACTATCAGAGCGTGACGGTCGTGGACTAGTGTGTTACACCACTGTAGCTGTCGCCCGATAGACCGTTACATCCAACGTGTGCAGAGTTTAATAAAATGCAAACTCTTTTGTTTGTTTATCCACATAATTATCTATATAAGGGGCATTTATCCTTATAATTCATGAATAGACTAAATAACCTTCTAGATTATGGGCCTATCTTAATGGGCTTGGTCTTGTAACCATTTGGGTCTTAAATTAAATAGGCTAGGATAATTATTTAATACTATTGGGCCTTATAACCCATTTATTAGTTCAATAATCCTTTTATTAATTTATTTATCCCTATAAATCTCAGAAAATTCCATAAATAATCCATAAATTATTATATATAAATTTTGGGGCACTACACCCTCCCCCACTTAGAAGAATTTGGTCCCCAAATTCAATACATAGATGGAGAGTGTACTTACCAGTTGAATAATTCTGAGAATCTTCTACGCATAGATTCTTTCGTTTCCCATGTTGCTTCGTGTGGCCATTGCTTCGTCCATTGGACTTGGACCATATGAATAGTTTTATTCCTTAGTTGACGCACTTCTCGTTCTTGAATCCTGACTGGTTTCTGCTCGTATGTCAGGTCTTTTTGGATCTCCAAATTATCGTAAGTGATAACATGGTCAGGATCATATACATACTTCTTTAGCATAGAGACGTGAAATACATCATAAACTCCTGCTAATTGTGGAGGTAAAGCCTGTTTATAAGTCACTTCACCGACCCTTTCAAGAATTTCAAATGGGCCAATGAATCTTGGAGTCAGCTTTCCTTTAATGCCAAATCTTTGAATACCACGGTCTGGAGAAACTTTCAGATATACGTGATCTCCCACCTGAAACTCCAAGTCGCGTCTTCGATTGTCAGCAAAAGATTTCTGCCTATCTTGCGCCATCTTCATTCTTTCTTGAATGAGCTTGATCTTCTCTGTAGAATCCCTGATAAGGTCGGGGCCTAGAAATTACTTTTCCCTTATTTTGTTCCAACATATTGGTGATCTACAGCTTTTTCCATATAAAGCTTCAAAGGGTGCCATCTGTATACTGGCCTGGTAACTGTTGTTGTATGCAAATTCAACCAGAGGCAAGTGATCATGCCAACTTCCTCCAAAGTCAATAGCACACGCCCTGAGCATATCTTCTACTACCTGATTTGTTCTTTCCGTCTGACCATCAGTTTGAGGATGGAAGGCTGTGCTAAAGTTCAATCTAGTCCCTAGTGAATGTTGTAGACTCTTCCAGAACTGTGATGTGAATCGAGGATCTCTATCAGATATAATAGTGATATGGACACCATGTAATTTAACAATTTCTTTTATGTATAATGCTGCTAGAATATCCACAGACCATCGACTTTTTATTGGTAGGAAATGTGCAGATTTAGTCAATCGGTCTATGATCACCCATATACCATCGTGTCCTCCTCTGGTCTTGGGTAAACCCATGATGAAATCCATCCCTATACTCTCCCATTTTTATTCGGGAATATTCAAGGGGTGTAATTTACCTGCGGGTCTAAAGTGTTCTGCCTTGACTTGTTGGCAAGTGAGACATCGGGACACGAATTCGGCTATTTCCCTCTTCATATTGGACCACCAGAAGTTTCTTTTAAGATCTTGATACATTTTTGTACCTCTTAGATGAATGGTGTACTTGGAATTATGTGCTTCTTCTAGGATCACATTCTTCGTATCCTCATGATCTGGTACACACACTCGGGCCCTTGAATAGCAATCTTCCGTCATTGGAAACAGAGAAATCCGACTTTGTTCAATATTGGCTTTAATTTCCAGTAACACGGGATCATCATTTTACAGCTTGACCAGATCCTCTATTAATGTAGGTTGAGCTCGAATATTGGCTATAAAACAATCCACTTTCTTTGTGTCAATATCTAAGTTCATCTGAGCAAATTGAGGAATAAGGTTAGTCATACTAATCATAAAACTTGATAGCATATCCATTGGTTTTCTACTGAGTGCATCTGCTACAGCATTAGCCTTACCAGGATGATATTGAATAGCCAAATCAAAGTCCTTGAGATATTCTAACCATCTCCTCTGCCTCATATTAAGCTCTATTTAAGAGAATAAGTATTTCAAGCTTTTGTGGTCCGAGTAGACCGTGAACTTTTCTCCATAAAGATAATGTCACCAAATTTTTAAGGTGAAAATAACTGCTGCCAATTCTAAATCATGCACGGGATAATTTTCATCGTGACGTTTCAATTGTCTTGAGGAATAACAGATTACATTTCCATCTTGCATCAGAACGCATCCCAAGCCAATGCTAGATACATCCGTATATACTTCGAATCTGCCACCTTCCACCGGTAGTGCTAAAATAGGAGCTGTAGTCAGGTGATTCTTAAGAATTTGAAAACTCTTTTCACATTCCTCTGACCAGACAAAAGGATTTTCTTTTCTTGTGAGTCTAGTTAAAGGAACCGTAATTTTTGAGAAGTCTTTAATGAATCTCCTATAATAACTAGCTAGAATTAGAAAGCTTCTTACTTCTGATATAGTCGTTGGCCGACTCCAATTTCTGACAGCTTCGACTTTCGAAGGATCCACAACAATACCTTCCTTTGAAATAATGTGGCCTAGGAATGAAACTTCCTTGAGCCAGAACTCACACTTGTTAAGCTTGGCATAAAGTTTATGTTCTCTAAGTGTTTGCAAAGCTATCCTCAGATGTTCTTCATGTTCCTCTTTTGTCTTGGAATATATCAAGATGTCATCGATGAAGACGACGATGAATTTGTCCAGATATGGTTGAAAAACTTTGTTCATGAGTTGCATAAATGTTGTTGGGGCATTTGTTAACCCAAACGGCATTACCACGAATTCATAGTGGCCATAACGACTTCGAAAAGCCGATTTATAAATATCTTCTTCTTTAATTCTAAGTTGATGATAACCTGATCTGAGGTCTATTTTAGAAAAATACTCTACTCCTGAAAGCTGATCGAAGAGCTCATCAATACGCGGCAACGGATACTTGTTTTTGATTGTAAGTTGATTCAGTCGTCGGTAGTCAATACATAGCCTGAGAGAACCATCCTTCTTCTTGACAAAAAGAACTGGCGCACCCCAGGGGGACATGCTAGGTCTGATGAAGCCCTTATCTAGCAATTCTTGCAACTGCCTCTTTAGTTCCTTAAGTTCCGTGGGGGACATCCTGTAAGGGGCTATAGAAACAGGTGCTGCTCCTAGAATGAGTTCAATAGTGAAGGTTACTTCCCTCTCGGGTGGTAAACTGGGTAATTTGGGTGAAAACATTTCTGGGAACTCATTTACAATAGGAATGTCTGCTAGAATGATTTCCTTGGACTCGGTAACAATTACAGAAGTAAGAAAAGCTTCACATCCTTGCGAGATGAGTTTGCAAGCGTGAAGAGAGGATATGATAGTGGGATGTTTCTTGTATTTGATGCCAAGGAAGGAAAATCTTGGAAGACCTGATTTTCGGAAGGATATAATCCTATTTCGGTAGTTAATATCGGCATCATGATCTACAAGCCAATCTACCCCTAAAATGGCATCATAATCTTTCATGTTAAAGCATACTAAGTTTGTGAGGAGATTATGACCTTCTACTATCACTTTGCTATCAGGATAATAGTCGGTAAGCTTTGTTCCAAAACCTAAGGGTGTGGTAATAGGAAGATCTGAAGGTAAGGGAACTAATGCAATTGGTAATATTTTTGCAAAAGTAGTGGAGATAAAATAATGAGAGGCACCAGTATCAAATAGTACAAATGCAGGACGAGAATAAATTTGAAGAGTACCTTCCATAAGCCCACCATCCCTGGGCGCTTCCTCTTCTTCTAAAACGGCATTGAGGCGAGCCTGCCTCCTGCGTCCACCACCAGATGACTGGTTCTTCATAAGGGGGCAATCCGACATGCAATGCTCCCTGCTTCCACAATGTAAACAAGCGCCAAGATGCTTCCTGCACTCTTTAGCCGAGTGGCCGAACTTTTCACAAAAAGTGCAAGCCGTGGCAACTTGTTCCTCCTCCTTAATCTTCTTATTCTTCTGGGAACTTCCACCGTTGCCGCTCCTGGATCGCTTCTTACTATCACGGCTTTTGTGAGGCTCCGTTATACTGAACTTTTCTTTCTTATAACGCCGATCTGATCGTCGGCTAGACTCTTCTCCTTTACCTTTCAATTTCTCAACCTTTTCTAAGGTTCTTTCATATAAGTATGCCCGTTGAACCATCTCTGTTAAGTACGGATGTTTTGGGTCCAGAGCTGCTGAATAAAACCAGGACGTAACCCGTCCATAAACCGATTGGCTTTCAATAGATCGGTGCTGATTAAATGTGGTGCATAAGGTGCTAGCTTGGAGAACTGAAGTTCATACTCTACAACCGTCATCATTCCTTGTCGAAGAGAGGCGAACTCCATAGCCTTTCTTTCTTTCACATGCTCAGAGAAATACTTTGCACAGAACAAGATGAGAAAACTATCCGATGTATGTGGTGCTTCGGCCGGAGGTGCCAGAACCGACTTCCACCATGTACAGACATCCTTGTTGAGTTGAAAAGTTGCAAGACGCACCTTCTCTTGATCAATGCATTGTATGCCATCAAATATACGGTTCATCTCGTCAATCCAGTTCTCTGCTTCGTCCGGATTAGAAGAGCCATAGAAACGCGGAGGATTTATACTCCCGAAATTGCAATGTAAGTCACCAGCCCTTGCCCCTGCGCCTGCCTGGGCCATAGTTTGCAATGCCAGCATAAGGCCGGCAACAGTTTGTTGCATGCCATTCCAATCTACACGATGAGCCATTTGTAAAATAAGGTACCTGAGAGAAATATAACAACCTGTTATTTCTCATGGAATTGGAAGAAAATCAATCTTAAAGCTAATTAATTATCTCATCCCGGGCTCTACCTAATTCTCACATGGGTATGAAAATTTCTTCCTTAATTCATAGGTAGGGGTCCTTAACCCGAGACTTATCCTGTGACATGATTCTTCTCCCTAAGTCATGAGACTTAAGCTCTGAAACCAACTTAACTGTCACGTCCCGAGCCTTTATTACAGCAGAAGACTAGCTCGAGGAACGTGAACAACCGGCATGGTAAGTCTCTTGCAAGCAAGAACGATCAGAGCGTAAGATAATCACACACATAAATGTAATTGCACAATAATTAACTCAAACTCCAACTTTTATTTCATTATCAATCAATATTCAAATACAACCACCGATTCAACTTTATTTCTCGTACTAGACTCAAGAATAAGAAAAATTACATAGACTCAATTTAAACAATATAGACTTCCTAAGTCTTCGCTCATTCTTCATTCACTCTCGGATCTGCTACTTGAATACTCCAAATCCGAACCCGACTCACTTCCATCTCCTGAAAAATTGAAAATAGGTAATAAGCACACTTGCCCAGTAGGTATCTTCACATCAACATGATTAGCAATATTTAAGTAATTAGCATTTTCGCTCTAAAGCAAATAAGGTAAAATCATGCGAATGCGATCAAACACGCGATTAAACCAAAGTAACAAGATGATCATGTAAGATAGAATGAACATGTATGAACTAGCAAGAATGTAATAAGAGTGTAGCATGGCCTTTCATGAACAAGAATGTATCGAGAATGTACTAGCAAGTTCACATACTCCTCACCCAACATCTTTTTCTTTTGAGCAAGTATTTGGTGAATTTCTGTAGAATATCATGTAACAATCAAGAAAGTCATGTAACGTGTACGTATATCGTGGATGTCACTTATTTATAGAGAAAGTACTCCCAGCGCAATGCGACGCCAGTAGCATCATATCCCATGGTTTATAATAGTATGTTTCCGGCAATCAGCCGAGGGGACTAGCATAGAGCCCTTGAACACAATCAGTGCTCGATCGCGTCTTCAAGTATAAATCAAGTTATTTCCATGTTTCAAGCAATAAAATTATGGCCAAGAATGTAAATAAGTTCAATAAATTCATGACAATAGTAATCAATGAATGAATGCCTCAATTAATGAACATAAGAGATCGAGAATGATTTAAGACTATGTTATGCTCATGGAAATAATTTGGCAGCATAACGGTATATTTATTATCATTCATAATTTAAGTTAAGTATCTTAGACAATATGACAAGTCCTAGACCATCAATAATCCATCTAGGAACTTTAGAATATCAACCCTTCGGTCAAACCTCGGGTTAATGTATGCAAGAACTGTGACGGTCTAATACCTGGCCGTTACATGAACATAACGCTCTAGTATTGGGCCGTTACAATGGGCTGAATCCAGAATAAAATAGATATGGACTCAAGCAATGTGGCGGTCATATATTGGACCATTATATGAGCCTGACGGTCGAACACCGGTCCGTTAGGTGTGCCAGACGGGCTAGTGCATGTCCGTTATGTGAACAAGACTTAAAACTTCGATTTGTGCTTTTCTAGATAATTGGGCTTTGATGGTACAACCAACTCGGCGTTCTAGTGGGAATCCCAGGCTCGCGGAGAATTACAGAGACCTTGAAATAAGATTTCTTAGTCCATTGGAAGGAATATCCAATAGAGAGGTCCTCATGTTCAAGAATATGTTCCAATAGTGCAAAGTGTGAACTAATGGTCACATACCGGGATATATGCCATGTACTTAAAGAATTGACTCTATAGACAGAAGGAATGTGTAACGATATAAAATCATGATAAAACTCGTCAATATCTTTTCTAAATCAAAGTTTAAATACAAAACTATAGTGCTTTGGGCTTGAAATTATCATCTACTTGAAAATAACTCTAAATACTTAAAACATGCAATTTCCTATCATAAATCGTTCAATAAACTCAAAGTCATGAAATAAGGTCAAAACTTAGATAACTAGTCATACATATATCAATTGGACCGATCTTGATTCTATCCTAAGTTGACAGAACACAGTGTTGTGTAACGGACTAGTTTGGGCGCGTCACATGAAGGTAACGGTC
The DNA here is from genome assembly GCA_022559845.1 of Amorphophallus konjac. Lineage (NCBI taxonomy): Eukaryota > Viridiplantae > Streptophyta > Magnoliopsida > Alismatales > Araceae > Amorphophallus > Amorphophallus konjac. Next base: position 141,757,663 of record CM040128.1, on the reverse strand, counting down.
TAGATTAGGTCCGTCAGGTTTCTCGGAACCCTTCAGTCGTCTACAGAGGTTGTGACGGATCAAGGTAGGTCTGTTACACATCCCTGGCGGTCTTACGATATACTGTTAGGTCCTCTACTGACAGAAAATAGAAACTATAGAAATCTATGATTAAATCATGGCATACTAACTACTCTAATCATGTCAAAATGAGGAAAACGGCTATCTAGATGCATAGGCAGTAATGAAATAACAAGATAGTACCTTTTATCTTCCATTAACGCTAAAGATATGCATGTATGCATGTCCCTATTTAAGCATGAAATTCATGATCTATAGTGTAAATAATCAAGCAAAATCAGAGGGCTTTTATCCCTAACATGTTATTTTTGCCGTTCATGAGATGACCTACCTTTTAACTTGACTTTAAACTTCTAATTTGAGTCTTCAAGGGTTGCCCTAGTTCTTCTCTTCCTGTGATTTTACAGTAACTTCACGTTGTCCTAACTCTTCAACCTCTTGACCTAAAGATCTAAAATTTGGAGGTTAGGAAGATGATACTATTGGAAACAAAAAGTTCTAAAGCATCTAACTCTAATTACCTCGTTTGGGTGTCCTAATTCCTTGATCTTCAGTGGTCCTTTGCTCTGAATCCTGGATTGCTATGACGGAATCATCGACTTTATAAGCCTTTATCTCCTTGGTTACTTGATCTCCTAACATGAAATTTTGAGAGTTGTTAGACCTTAGTATTGGAAATAAAAAGTTCCAAAGAACTTACCCGAAATTCTATCTCCTTACCTTGATTCTTCACGAGCCAAAAGTAAGGGTCGCTCAGTTTAGAAGTGTAAGGTTTTGCACAGCACTATCGGGCAACGCAGCGGATAACAAAAATTTATTTGTCCGATCCCGGTGCTATGGAAAGCTTAATCTGTGCTCTAATCGGTGTTTCTAAAACCCTAATTACGGGTTGCGTGTTTCACCTTGCGCGGAACGACGCTGTCCGCGATGCCCGATGCAGAATATCGAGCCGCACAGCTGTACGGCCTCTAGAGCAGATCCATACGGACCCTTGCGCAGCGACGGTACCTCCCCGGCACGACCTTCCCCGGCCCTTTTTCACCTTCTATAGAAAGAGAGCAAGAGGGAGGAAAGGGGAGGAGCAAATCCTCCTCTTAAGCCTTAATGTCTGCTTAGCCTAAGAGTTGGAAGAGAAGAGTTCGAATGAACTCACGTAGGATGCTATATATAGAGTTTAGGCTTATTAGAAAAGGGCTCCAAAAGATCGAAACTGTATATATGTCCTATCTCATATTATACATATGTATTAAGCTCCATTTACACTCCTTTCCAAAAGGAATTAAATAGAAATAATACATACATTTGTATAATAAAAATTCATCACCCAAGAATCCATTGTGTGTGATCCTCTAGGCCCATAGTCACTCTAGTTTAAGGCCCATTAACTTCTAATTCCCAATTAGAAGTAAATTAAACGTATTCTTCGCTTCTACTAGAGCCGAAGAATAGTTTAATTTATTCCGAACCTTTGATCACGTTGGGTCAAGCAAATCCGCATGATCCTAGAGGACGCCGGGTTTAAACCAGCCTGTCTGGTACCTGTAAGTCCACAGTTACCGCATCGATATAATCCCTCGCTCCTTCTATGAGTCTGGTACGATCGAGGGTATGGTTTCTGTCAAACCTCATGATCGTGCCATTTGACTATGACCTCCTTAAAGTGTATGACGTCTGTTCTAAACGAACTCACACGACCCTGGCCAGGGATTTAACGGAACGTCAATGTCATGACCCATTAACTGTCTGATATATACCCGACAGTGAGCGATCCCTTCTTGACTATTGACGATCTTCACACGTATCCTGGAGTGGTTAATGACTCGGCAACTCATGACTTATGGTTAAAGTTACTTAGCCAAGTGATTAAACCATTCCAATCCTCGTGTAAGATCCGATCAATGTCTCAGGTCAAAGGACCAATGATGCTACTGAGACAGTTGGATCTTCAGTTGACATTAGGTATAATCAACCATCTGAAGATCCAATAGCGGATCAGTTCAGTGTACATCCTCCAAGGACATACACCTACACATATGTGTTGGTGCCCCGCACCAATGACCATGAGACTGGTCACTAACACATCATGTGTACTGGTTTAATAGGTAATCAAAGTCCCCAAGTGATTACCCTCCAACCAGGAACAGTTTAAGGCATGTGTACATGTAAAGTCAATCTCATATTCAAGATCCCATCTCGAGCTGACTTTACAACCACATATCCTAGGGACAACGTAAAGTAACACAATCGCATATTTACGCTCAAATACCATTTTATTAATAATGAACAAGAACGTACAACTATTGGGCCTACCCGACCCGAAATTAGCCTGTAGCACACCAGCACTAACAAGAAGTGGGTCCTATTTATAGATTTTTGGCTAGGGTTTGAGGATTAGATCGATTCTAGAGTCCTTAGTTCGCCAAAACCTGATCCCTGAAAGTCCCTAGTAACCTTACATGTTCTTCTAATTAGGTCTCTTGTAGATAGGATCCCAAAGATCCAATCTTTTTGCTCTTTCTTTCATTCACGGAACTATCAGAGCGTGACGGTCGTGGACTAGTGTGTTACACCACTGTAGCGGTCACCCGATAGACCATTACATCCAACGTGTGCAGAGTTTAATGAAATTTAAACTATTTTATTTGTTTATCCACATAATTATCTATATAAGGGGTATTTATCCTTATAATTTGTGAATAGACTAAATAACCTTCTAAATTATGGGCCTATCTTAATGGGCTTGGTCTTGTAACCATTTGGGTCTTAAATTAAATAGGCCAGGATAATTATTTAATACTATTAGGCCTTATAACCCATTTATTATTTCAATAATTCATTTATTAATTTATTTAGCCCTATAAATCTCAGAAAATTCTATAAATAATCTAGAAATTATTATATATAAATTTGGGGCACTATAGTCAACGTCGCGGGAAAAGAGGGGAGCCGTGGATGCTACAGTGCCGAAATTGTGAAAATAGCGTCCAGAGGGTAGGCCGCGGATTCCTGATCGCAAAATTAGCATCTAGAGGGTCGGTCGCTGATTCTTGGACCCCAGCAGAATTCGCGTCCATGAGCTTGACGCTAATTCAAAATAGCGTCCGTCTGATGGGGTGCCAATTCATCGGATTAAAATCCAATAAACACCTAGAAAATCCAATAATTCTAGGAATTAGTGTCACTTTGCGAAGGCGCCCATTGAAGAATTGGCGTCCACCTAAAGGGACGCCCATTCACATGAGTCGACCCAAAGACGGTGAGTCGACCTACAGAATTGGCGTCACTTCACGAGTCGCCAATTAAAGAATTGGTGTCTGCGTGAAGGGACGCTGATTCCTTTTCTTTTTACTGCCAACAGTGGGCTACCGAGGTGAAGTGGTTGCGATTTTTTAGGTCGGCACACTTCTCCTTGAAATAAGAATAATTAAAATGTTGACCATTATCGCTGACTATCACTCGGGGATGCCGAAACAACATATGATCGTTCGCCATACAAAATTCTATATTACTCTATCAGTAATCCGTGTGGTTGCTTCCTCCTTGATCCACTTCGTAAAATAATCAATTGCCACGATAATGAACTTCTTCTGTGCTTTGGCTGTGGGGAAGGGGCCCAGGATATTTATTCCCCACGGGGCAAAGGGGTATGGCTCGGAAAGGGAAACCAAAGTGGACGTCGGCTGGTTGATAAGGTGGTCATACCTTTGGCAGCAGTCACACTTTTGGACGTAATTTGAGCAATCGCACTGAAGTGTTGGCCACCAATACCCTTGCCACAACAGGATCCTAGCTACTGACCTCCCTCCTTGATGCGCTTTTGGTGGAACGATTTTATTCATTTTAAAATTAATTAAATAAATGCGTAGGCGTGCCAGTCACAGATGTGACAAAATTATTCTACGCTCGATCGGACTTGGTCAGTCGATTGTGATGCTCGTGTCGGGACCAGAAGTCCGTCATACCGTAAAGGCTATGATGTTAATTACATCCTCCGAGAAGGAGGAAAACCGTTGATTAATTGCCAAGATAAGTGCCGCTTGGGGCCAAATGATAATGACGTACAAAATGTGACGTAAACATGAGGCTATGCAGGCTCCTATGCTTCCTTTTATTCATGCAAGAGAAATTGAGATTTATTATGTTCGCATTTCGGGATGAGGCGGGGAACTTAGGTCCGAAGACCACCACCGCGTATAGCGACACTTCCAGTCAGGTGGGACCCGGTCTTCCGTCAAACACCATTTTATATACCGAAGCGAGACTAAGCACGCAAGCAGGCATTATTTTCACAATGTAGGTGATTAGGAAGGGCTATTTACCAGGAACATGGGAAGCACATGATATCAGCATGCTTACGTGAGCACATGTATATAGATGTATATTTATATGTATATACTTATGTATATATATATGTACATATAATGTGTTCATTCATTTATTCGAGAATATTTAGCAGGAGGGGCACGTAGCAGACTGAGTAAACATCAAGGATTGCAAGGGTGGAAAGGAAGTAGGTGCAAAGATGCACTGAGGCAGTGGTGAGAAGGGCGTAGACAACATGGGTCGGTGCAACTAGCGGAGAAGCGATGATAGGGAGCGACGTAAGTCGGTGTAGTCTGGGGAGAGGAGCAACGTAGGTCGGTGCAGAGGCTGAGGAAAGCGATGAGGGGTCGATGCTAGTGGTGGAGAGGCGATGATGCACCGACGCAGTATCGAGGGGGAAATGAGGATGTGTCGGTGCGAATGAAGGTGATAGTCGGTGCACACTCGGAGGGAGTCGGTGCGGGGTAGGGATGAGGTCGATGCAAGTCGGTGCGATGCACACTGAGGCGACAGCGGATTCGGTGATGGAACGAGATGAAGGCGATTCGGTGGGATAAGATTAATAGTGGTGAAGCATGGCGATGCAGTGGAGTCGGTGACAGGCAAAGAAAAGGGTGAATCGGTGACGTCGCCACTGAATCAAAATTCATGGGGTTAATTCAGCGGTGACGCCACCATTTAAGTTTTGGCAAGGAATTTCTGTTTGTGGCTTTGCGTCAAAAATGTCATCTGGATGGGGATCCAGAAGAATTCAAGAATCCAAAGGCATGATTGCTTAAGTGTTAGAAGGAATTTTGCCATTATCATCTTTTACGTGAGTTCTTATCTCATTCGTTTGTCTGTTCTCCCCTTTTGCTCGTCGGTGCGAGGTTCGTACTCTAGCACTAGACAGGTGTTAGAGATAAAGAGAAAAATCATCAGGAAAACATGAGGTTGTCTAAGAAAATTTGGGCAGCATCTCCCCAGCATAGGGAGATGGTCAATTAAACAAGTGGCATGGCACACGGTAGACGGTGCCAAGCCGTAAACCCTGAGGAGCCCAGATGGACTGCCCCAGTCCCTAAAGTCATCATGAATGGAGTCTCGAGGATCAGCCTACTAGAGACTCGTGATGATTCAAGGGAGGGAAGGGTCTCTGATTGTAGCCATATAGATGGCCGCTTTATTTGCTCGCTCGGTGCAGAGGGTTTCCAGGAGAACATGTGATGAAACGACAGACCCCCTGGAACCCGGAGTGGCGTTAGCTCAAGGAGATTGAGTAGGCGGACAAATGGGTTGTGTCCCTCCCCAGTCAGGGACGAGTAGAAGTAGTCGGAGAAAACCGTTCGTCGAGCAGTAACAGTTTCAGGAATGCAGTGTACCACCATGCCTTGCCACGGGACAAGCCTCATCCTGTGAGTAGTCATGATTGGCATAGACTATTCATGCTCATCGCCACCAAACATAGGGTGGACGAGGGTTGAAAACCTCAGGAGTAAATCATCAAACACCAGGGGGGAGAAGGCATGCGACAGTTCTGGAAGAGAACGATAAATGCCTATCGTATAGACTATCAGAGTGCACTGGTGCCCTTACAACTGACAGGAATGAGTGAAAGGGCACTCAACATTCTCTTCTTTGTCATTCACCGAAACAAAACATGTAAACGAAACTACATTGCCGATGAAAAAAAATAGCCCCTGGGAAGGGATGATTTGCTGTCGCCTACAAAGGGCGTGGCTTCAAGCCATTATCTATCATAAAGGAAATGAAATACTCCAAGATGAGCGGTCACAGGATCTACTATTGATTTGGCATGAATGGCCTCCTCACGCTTAGGGGAAAGTCAAGAACCTCGACACGCAATCGGGAGAAACAATTGGCAGTTCAGTAGAAATAGAGTAGTAGGAGGGAAGTATATTCAGGCCACAACAAAAAAAGAAACGGAGCCCTCTCTTATTCACTCTCTCGGTCGATTACAGCAAGAATCGGAGACGGGGATTTCAATGCTTGGAGAAATTCCAAGGAGGAAAGAAAAGAGAAATGCTTCAGAGGAAGAAAAGTACAACTTAAAGAAAGGACACCGAGCCGAAGGAGAACCGTTGGGCCCCTTCAAGACCCACCTTCTTCTTCTTGTTCCCCTCGATTGATCCCCTCCCTCTTATCTTTTCACTTTCGATTGAGCTCCCTTCTTCTGATTCTGCCCTTCCCCTTTTCTTCGACCAAAAATATTCCCTTCTTTTGAGGGCCAAGGGGCCCTTTTATAGGCAAATGCCCCAAAATAGGGTATCGGAACCCGGATGGGATGGGTGCACTGCCACTGGCTCAGCGTTAAAGGCGCCACCGGCTCAGCGTCAAAGGCGCCACCGCCTCAGCATCAAAGGCGCCACCGCCTCGGCCATCAAGAGTGCCACCGACTCGGACGAGGTAGCGCCACCGCATTCGGCCATTCGAGGGCATTTTTGTAATTTTGTCATTTCACCTCGAAATTAACCCGGTGAGAGCTCTTCATCTAGAGTAGCTTCGAGGTTGGTGTAGTAGTCCCGGTCTACGCTTTAAAGTACTGATTCGGGACTTCTGTAGATTTTCGGGACGCACAGAACTCATACCGGTTTTCTAGGGATTTGTACTGATTCGGCCCTCGGTATTATAGTTCGTGTGACCAACTCAACTTCGTATATGTGCAGGATGTCCTTACCGAGCGTACTATCCCTGGAAGTATTTTCATCCTGGCTGGGCATCATTTCGGCCACTTACGAACCTTTACGGTGCGATGTGTACCCGAGTCAGGTAACTTGGGTTTTCTCCTGATTTGGCATTCGACACGTTGATTCGTGTCGCCAACTCCATGCTGTGGACACGTAAGGTGTCGTCATTAGGAGGGGCATCCCTCGAAGTATTTCTATCATGATCGGATGACTTTCTGGCCCCTAACGGACCACTTCGGCATTCCGTGTGTCTTGATCGGATCACTCATATTTTCCACTGATGTTGCCCTCGGTTATTTATTCCGGGGTGCCGGGGACATTTCTTCATCTCAGGGAGGCTTCTTTATCAGGCGGGAACCACCTGTTACATTCTAGTCCTGATCGGACGGGGTAAGAGGTATATCGGGCACGATCATCTCGTTGCCGATTTCGTAGGCTCTGACCATCAACAGGCCTTAAGCGAGCTGTGGTGGGTGTCTGAACCTGAGATGACAGAATATTGGTTCCCTAGCACCTCCTGTAGGGTGGCCTGAGGCTTCAGTGGTCCGAGTGGATCCGTCTTCGACTTTCGGTTGACTTCTTCGGGAAGCACGATCATTGTCCGATCACAATTTGTGTGTCAACAAATGCCCCCCAGCCGCGGATGTTGCGCCCGTAGGATGAGCGGAGTGGGGTCCGCGGATGTATCTACTTTATCGGGCTTGGCACGTGGGGCCCACTTTGTCTCGAGTCGGCGACGCAACTTAGGGACATGAGTCGGTGGTGACTTAAAGCTTGAGTTAGTGGGTATTATGACTTGAGGCGGTGGAGCCATCATATACCGAATCGGCGGCCATTGGGGTTGAGGCGGTGGGGATCACCAAATGTCGAATCGATGGCCCTTAGGGCCTGAGTCGGTGGCTTCCTTGATGTGTCGAGTCGGCGCGCGCGAGTGTGCCTGAGTCGGCGATGCTTTAAACCATCGAGTCGGTGGTGGGCTCGGACTTGAGTCGGTGGCGTGGCCACCGCTTCATCCCCCTCCTCCCCTTTTTGATTTTCTTTAAAACCTCTTCGAGTCCTTCAAGAGCTTAAAACCCTTCTTCTTCCTTCGCCGCTCCCCCTTTCTCAAACCCTAGTCGAGGTCTTCACCCTTCTTTCCTGCTTACGGAGGTGGGGTATCGACGGTGGTTCACCGGCGTCATCGTGATCTCCTCGTCTTCCTGGCGAGCGCGGCAAGCGTCTTCGCCTTCACCGTTTCCGGCAAGCTCAACGGTGAGCGCGGTGGGCCTCTCCCCGTGCCCTTCTTTCTCTTCCACAGACAGCGAGAGCATCGCGGCAGAAGGCTGCCCCCTTCTGTACCATTTACCGGCGGTGGTCATCGTAGAGGCGGCGGAGAGCAAGCATGGCCCTCTCCCCTCCTTCTGTCCCCATCTCCGACTGTGACGTGCCGAAGGTGAGCCGGCGGCGAGCCGAGACGATGGCGGCCACCACCGTAGCTTCAGCGGGCCTTAAGGTTGATGATGGGCCAGGAGGCCCAATCTCGCTGCCCTTGGATGGGGTTTCACCATTTTCTCCAAATGGCTTCAGGGGGTTCCTTGTAGGCTAGGCCTCGGAACCGGTACTCCTGTTGTCCATTCGGCCCAAGTGTTTATAACTTGTGGCTCTATTTTAGGGACCGTCCCGGCCTAGCCAGTGGACATGTTCCCCTTTGTTTTCAGACACTCTCATCTAAGGGGAGACTCTGCCGAAATTTTGTCAGAAATTACTTTTGACACAGTTTGTCCTTCTAACTTTGTTGCTTTCTTAATTGCAGCGAATGGCTTCAACAACTTCTTCTGCGATCGGGCAAGGGGCGAGCGGCGCCTCCGAGGTCCGGCCAGTGGTGACATGGCAGAATGTGAATGAACTTGATCAGAGACTAGACCGCCTGGCCATTGTTTCAGGATCATCAGATTCAGAGACCGATTCGATGGATACCGGTCGTTTGACCATTTATGGAAGAGATAACTTTTCCTTCGACTGGAGTCAAGACTATCGGGTCGATTTTTCGAAGGACAAGCACCTAGTGGCTTTCCTTCACGCTTTCAACTTAATGGAAAAGCGGGATATCTTCACAGTGCGAGCAGCTGAGTACAACATTCTTTCCGACCGAGACAACCTGATCGGTTCAATAGTGAGAAGCGAACCAATTTATTTCCCGAGTGACACCAGGCAATGGGACGCCGTTATCGACGTGCTAGAACTGAGTCCGGAACAGGGCATGTTGACTCGCACTTCTGAATTTACTCCGAGCGGGTGGGACTTATCAGTAGGCATTGTCCACAAAGAGAAGCCCGTATTTGGCCTTTTCTTAGCCCCGTTGAAGTGGGGGTTCAGAGAAGAGCCATTTCTTTTAGATTGTTTGGCAGTCAGGTTCAAACATCAGATTGCCATGGGCTGGTTCGCTAATTGTAAAGCCACCGATGCTCATGCTTTTATAGACGGGGCTATTGAATTTACTGAGTACGTACTCCAGAATTATGGTCCCATCCTGATGAAGGCCGGAGTGTACTAGAGCATCTACGCATCCCGCTTTCGCTACCCCGTTTCGAAGGGCTTGTGTTGTGGAATGATAGAGACGTTTTGTCCCGAGTACAATACCTTCTATACTGCGAAAGGGGAGACTTCCTTAGACTTATGGAGTCTACATCAACTTTCTGGTCTTCCAATTGATGGCGAACCGTATGAGGAGGTGTGCTGGCCTGACCGGATTAAGGACCGTACCGGTGGTGAGGGCCGCTATCATATCGGATTTGCATATCGGTACCTCATGAAGGTGTACCGTACGCTATGGCTGTCCATTCAGAGTACTGTAGAGTCTGTTTCGTCCCGTTCGCGCAAGGAGTGAAAACGGGTGTGCCTGGGCTTATGGCTGGAATATTTCTTCGCAGGCGAGGCGAAGTAAAAAGATTTTCCTTCTGTCGGAATGGCTCCGAACAGACTGAAGACGCGGTGTCGCCGGAAGACTCATTTATCTTCTTCTCTTCGCAGAGGGCGCCAGAGTGGTCCTAACCCAGCGGGATTAGACCCCATTACTCATTGTGCGGCCTACTTGACATATTGGCTGTGCACATTTTCCATGCCACAAGGTGATGAAACAGTCATTCGCGCCAAAGCCATATATCCGGCGTGCTTAATGGCGTGGGGTGTGAAGTTGTCCCTCTGCCCCGCGGCATTATGTTTGACTTAGTTGGGAGACATCCACCGTAGGCGTCTCCCAAGAACCTTGAGGACCGTGGGCCCCCTTCATTTCTTCAATGCCTAGGTGTGTTCATTATTTCCAGAGCTTGCTCCCAGGTTACTACAATCTCCAAACTTGTTCCCGAGAATGCTAGAGTTGGCCAATGCCGAGCCACAACAGGTGTCAGATCAGCTTTTCTCGATCAGGGGGCAATTGACGAAAGTGCCGATGAATGCTCCTGGGGCCCTGCATTTCTGGTGTTTGGCTGCTCATTCAAGCCCCTTGGCGAATCGGCTAAGAGAATGCAAATTCGACAAAGTTGAGCAGTATATTCACCCTATCTTGGGCACGCTCAGTGATAAGCCGTCATTAGAGCCATAGTTGGTAGATTGGGCTTTGTGCATGAGACCCAGTGTTCTGGTATTTAGAAAGGACATCAACACTTACTTAGAGCCCTATTACCCTTTCAGATTCAGCAGAAATTTCAGTTATGACCAACAGATCCCTTCCTCTTCGGCATAGTTCCCATTGGAGAGTCGATCCAGAGGAGGATCAACCGCTGTCGAAGAAGCCCGTACATGGTGGGATTATTTTCATCGCCGCGAGGCTGCTTCTTTCCGAATGCCAATTCTTGGGCATTTTCCGCGAGCGACGCCAGAATATATGAAATAGTGGAATGCTCGCACTGGCTTCTATCGGCTTTCTCTGAACGACTGCTGGGACATTACCGAGCGTCGGTTCTTGAGCTCCCAACCTTCTGTCGTATTTGAAATTGACCCTTATCATCTACGAAGGCTGAAGTCTCGCAAAGATGCTGACGTACAGGCCTATTTGGCAGCATGGAAAGCTGTCAAATGGAAGAAGTCGAAGCCACAGCTAGTACTTCCAGAGATTAACAAAGATAGCTTCATAGAGGCTCTCCGGGGCCTATGTAAAGTTAGCAGCGAGAGGATTGCTCTCCGGAAGTTTCTGCTACCACTGGAGGAGCCTGTCACAGCCCCAGCTTCATGGCGTCCTGAAATCGATCGTCTATGCCCATATAGGAGTTTTGTAAGGAAGGAGGATCGGGGACCCACCCTGTATGGCCAAACCTCTTAGCTCTTTGTCTTACAGCACATTCATGGCCTTTCTATTGTTGACAAGGCCGAGGCTATATTGGAGAGGCCTCTCTTCATTGCCTTCAAGTATGCGGACGGGTGGGGTATGGACCACCTCGGCTTGTACTATTGTCTTTCTGCTCGTGGCCATGGGGACCTAGCACTTCTAGCCGAACATTGTGCCAAAATTGGCGATATCTACTGGCTGATTCGGGAGGGGGCCTCCGGGAATAAAGAGCCCTCCTTGTATTATTTGGCCCTCTCTCCATTGTATTCGGGCCCGCCAGGTACATGATGTGTCATTCTTGCTTGCTCCCTTAGTTATATATATATGCGTCTCATTCATATAGCCACCATGAGGATGCATCATTTGTCTATAGATTTTCCGGCCTCTAAGGTAACTTTAGAGTATCGGTCTTTAATTAACAAGGCCCAGAATCCAAGCTATTCTGAATCTCCGCCTGCTGCCCCGACTACCACGCCTTTACCCGCCAGGGGTTCTCAAAAGCGGGAGAGGTCTAAGGTCAAGGAGGCAATTTCTCGGGCTAAGAGGGCCTGGGAAAAAGTTGCAGTAGAGAAGAGGGATGCGCCTGCGGAGCCCGTCATCTCATTGCCCACTATTCCAACCTTCAAGGAGTTCGAGATATCACGGGAACAAACGGCTCCTGCAGCAGGTGTATCTCCCCTGAGCTCTTTTCCGGGGTATAACCTAAGGGCTTTGCTATTTCTGCTCCTTTTATCTAAGCACCACAATCTTCTTCTGTCTCAACTGTCGAGGAAACGGTAGCTAGTGGCGGTGCAGAGGAGGTTGGAGGCACCGAGACACCCACCGCTCCCGTCACGACGGACCTTCCTTCTCCAACGCCTAGTCATGGCGGCGAAGGTAATATTATGGCTTGCGGGGCCACAATTACAGGCATCTCATTTTGCTATTTTTCTTTTTACTCATCATTCTTATCTATCTAATCATTCAGAGATTGCACCCTTGGACCCTACTGAAACTTCTCCCGCAGCATCTCTTGTTCAGAGTATCCAGCCAACCCGATGGTGCTCGAACGGCTGGCCGAACTAGCCATTAAGAAAGTCTCTTCAGGAGTGTCTCTCGATAGTTCCGTGCGCCTGACCGGTCCCGGCACGGCAGCAGCAGAACTGACTGAAAGTTCTTCCTCGGAGGAGCTTGTAGACTATGAACCCCCCAGTGGTGATGATAAGCAAGATGTGGGGTCGGATGCTAGCACACCTTCTCTGTTGTATGGAAGTGATTTTGCTACATTCGGCCCTCCCCGGTTAGCATTGGCCCCTTCAGGCGCACCCAGTCTTGATCGGGAAATCCCTTCAGCCTTGACGCAACCAGACTTGGGAGCCCTAGGGGCCACTAGTTCAAGCCTTGTTTCCTTGGAGGTAATTTTTGTGTTCTTCCATGTTGTGAGCTTCAGCCATGTCTTTTATCATGTGTATCTGAATGTCTGACATAGCTCTTGGTTTATTTCTTTTTGTTTCTTTTCTCAGGAGCCCCTGATTTCAGTGGGGTTGAATTTGCCAGCAATAGGTGCCACCACCGCTTTCTCCCCCTTTCAAGCAACATGGATGGCCTTTCCCCCCATCGCAGGCGTGGTGCCCATATTAAGACCGATTGCTCTGAAATTCTCGGGCGGGCCTGGCTCTATGCTGGACATAGGTGAGTCCTGGGCAAAACAACTCCAGATCTAGTCAGCCAAGTTTGGGTCAAAACCAGCCGATGTGGCCATTACTGAGGGTGCATCAGGAGTGGAATTGGAAAAGGAACTGGCCGAGGATGCCGCTGCTTTGACTATCACGGCCAGCGTTGAATTAGAGCGGCCAGTTCTAGTGGAACAACACGAACCGCCTCCCTCAGAGGGTGCAGGAATTCCTGAAGAAGGGGGTAGTGAAACAACAGTCCTGCAGCTTGTAGCGGGGCCCGAGTCAAAGCGAGCGGCCCAGATTAAATGGCACGAAGAGCCTCCTCTGGAAGATATAGAGCTCCCGGGGGGGACAGCTATCCTATCTCTCACCCTCGGGACCGAATTGAAGGAAGTATCAGAACTGACGGGGCAGCTAGAGTTCGCTTCTGAGAGTGCGGGCTTTGAGTCTGCAGACCTTGTCCCTCGGTTGGATGAAGGACTTGGAGTGCTTACCTCGATAGCTACCGACTCTGTCGTACAGACGGAGGAGCATATAACACCCCTTGTCTCCCTGTTGGCACTACCTTCATCTTCTTTGGAGCCCATTGATGACCTTTGGGCCGACGTTGATAGCAGAGTTGAGATTCATCTCCCCGACGCACCGTCATTCGGCTTGCGGTCTTCAGACGAGATGGTGTGCCAGAGCCTGGAAACGCTCAAGCAAACAGTGCTGACTCGTCGGGACTTATCTTACGACCAACTGAGGGGGTTGGCTGAGTCCATCTCACACACCCTCATAGCCTTCGGTTGCCCCATGCAGGACTGGGTGTCGCGAGTAATATGGCTACTAAAGTATGTAAACCGGTGAGAATTTGTTGAGCACAGTTTGAGAGATCGGCTGGCCGCCCTGGTGCTTCAACGGAAAGAGTGCCATACCGCTATACAGACTTCCACATAGTTCATCAGTGAGCACAGGAGCATCGCTGAGGGGGCTGCTGAACGAGTTCCCTTTTTGCTGCAGCGAGTTGCTGATCTCCATGCTGAACTGACTCACGCTGAAGACGACTTGGCTTGCACAGAGCATCTAGGGGTGCGATGCTCGGGCGAGGCTGAGTTAGCGGAGAAGCGCCTTGGCTCTTTTCAGGAGGAGCTGCAGAGACTGGAGGCTGAGGAACGCCGATTGTAGGATCTAGCTATCCACCCTTCTGTCAGGCTTTCAGCACTTGATGATATTTCTCGCCATTCAGGCCAATGATGTGTCCCTCTCTTTTTTTTTCATTTGTTTTCCTCCCTTTTGTATGTAGCAGCGCAGGGGCTTCATGTACCCCTTTCGTGCAATTATATCTTTCTTCAGTCTTGCCTTACATACTTGTGCTGAGTTTCAGCTGTGTATTTATTTTCCTTCCTTCCCCAATGTGAATGGAGGTACAAGGCTAGCTTCACCAATCTCGAGGTGCGTTAGCTACTAGGATAGGAGAGCGCTCACGCCTTCAGAGAAGGGGCGAGAAGTTCGCTCCAATGCTAAGCTACGTCCCCCAAAGTCAAGGTTAGGCTAGATTGAACGAAAAAATATTCTTTTAGGCCAATGCTAGAGCATTATCATGTTCACCGGCAGAACGAATACCGGGGCCAAGAGGTAGATTCTTCATTAACGAGGACGAAAGGTCCAAGTTAAGGTCTTGTTCACCGCTTTCATCAATGTTGACAAAAATCGGGGCATCGTCGACATTGGGTTAAATGTCAAAGTAAGAAATAGCTCCAGTATCATTAACAAGGACGGAAGGTCTGAGTTAAGGTTTCAATCACTGGCATCATCGATGCTGATGACAATCAGGGTAGGTGTATTCGTCGACATTGGGTTAAATGTCGAAGCAAGAAATAGCTTTAATATCATTAACAAGGATGAAAGGTCCGAGTTAAGGTTTCAATCACTGACGTCACCGATGCTGATGACAATCAGGGTAGGTGTATTCGTCGACATTAGGTTAAATGTCGAAGCAAGAAATAGCTTTAATATCATTAACAAGGATGAAAGGTCTGAGTTAAGGTTTAAATTACTGACGTCACCGATGTTGATGACAATCAGGGTAGGTGTATTTGTCTACATTGGGTTAAATGTCGAAGAAAGAAATAGCATTAATGTCATTAACAAGGATGAATGGTCCGAGTTAAGGATTCAATCACTGACGTCACCGATGTTGATGACAATCAGGGTAGGAGTATTCGTCGACATTGGGTTAAATGTCAAAGCAAGAAATAGCTTTAATATCATTAACAAGGACGAAAGGTCCGAGTTAAGGTTTCAATTACTGACGTCACCGATGCTGATGACAATCAGGGTAGGTGTATTCGTAGACATTGGGTTAAATGTCAAAGCAAGAAATAGCTTTAATATCATTAACAAGGACGAAAGGTCCGAGTTAAGGTTTCAATCACTGACGTCACTGATGCTGATGAAAATCAGGGTAGGTGTATTCATCGACATTGGGTTAAATGTCGAAGCAAGAAATAGCTTTAATATCATTAACAAGGACGAAAGGTCTGAGTTAAGGTTTCAATTACTGACGTCACTGATGCTGATGACAATCAGGGTAGGTGTATTCGTCGACATTGGGTTAAATGTCGAAGCAAGAAATAGCTTTAATATCATTAACAAGGATGAAAGGTCCGAGTTAAGGTTTCAATCACTGACGTCACTGATGCTGATGACAATCAGGGTAGGTGTATTTGTCAATTTTGGGTTAAATGTCGAAGTAAGTAATGGTTTTAATCGCCGAAACAGGCGGAAGGCCTATTCCGATTGGACTTTGCCGTATAGGTGGTGTATTTTCGGTGGGTCATCTAGTAGTACCCTGCTTATCAAGATGTCTTGGAAGAAAACATCTTTATTATATATATATATTTATTTAGAAAACCACATTACCGATATAAGTGCCCCTTTTTTTGGGTTTTCACCGGTATCAGCCCCCTCTTACTTTTGCCCACGCGCCCTTTCGGGTTTTCACGTGGCGGGATACCCGATTTTGCCTGTAGCGCCCTTTCAGATTTTTGCCACAGCTGGGTTATTGCGCTTTTTGCCCTTGTCCTAATGAAGGTGCAAGTCTGGCGGGGCACCTCTATTTTAAGCCCCATTTTTTTGTTTTCTCTTTTTTTTTCTTTTGATGACAATCAGGAACAATAGATGATCATTGGTTCGGACCCAGAGCCTTTGGTCAATAGAGGGTTTATTCATCGGCAGAGACGGATGCCAATGTAAGATAAGGGATTAGCGCCGAAGAAGGGCATATTTGTTGACAAGATCAAATGCCGACGCAAGGGGTGGGATTTCTGCCGATTCGGGCGTAAGGCCCGCAATGTCAACATTGTGGACGTAGCTGGCCAGGGCACGAATCCTTGTGCCGAAAAAAGACGTATTCGTTGACAAGGTCAAATGCCAACGCAAGGGGGAGAATTAGTGCCAATTCGGGCGTAAGGCCCATAATGGCAATGCTGTGTATATGGTTGGCTAGGGCACGAAGCCTTGCGCCTAAGAAAGGTGTGCTCATTGACAAGATCAAATGCCAACGAAAAGGATAGAGTTTTTGCCAATTCGGGCGTAAGGCCCGCAATGGCAATGTTGTGGACATGTTGGCTAGGGCACGAAGCCTTGTGCCGAAGAACAGCTTATTCGTGTGCAAGGACGAATGCCAACGCAAAGGATAGAATTGGTGCCAATTCGGGCATAAGGCCCGTAATGGCAATATGACATATGAGCTAGCTAGGGCATGAAGTCCTACGCCGCTAAGCTGTCTATTCACAGACATGGGGTTAATGTATGTGCAAAGAAAGAGTTTTCTTTACCCTCATGGATGTAAGGTTCATCTAGGGCCTTTACGAAGATGGTATTCAAGGCAGGGTTCTTTTCATCCACACGGACGTAAGGTTCGTTGGATGTGTTGAAAATGATGTTCACGGGTATGGGTTCAATGCCCCAGCGAAGAGAGAGTTTGCTTCTTCCGAACAGACGCAAGGTCTGTTGGAGGTCACGCTAATAGCATTCACGGGCATGATTCTAATGCCCGAGCAAAGGAGAGGGAGTTTTCTTCTTCCGAACAGATGTAAGGTCCGTTAGAAGTTATGTAAGTAAGATTCACGGGTATGGGGTTAATACCCGATCAAAGGAGAGTGGTTTTTTTTTTACCCAGACGGACGTAAGGTCCGTTGGAAGCATTATGACCCAATGGGATTATGGTTGGACCATGGGTGTTTTCTGATCTTCAGGCGTTGGCACAGTCGCCCGATATAGCTTCATATGCTTCCCGTTGAGAGGGGAGAACTGAACTGCGCCCTTGTAATCTACAAGGATGTACGCGCCTCCTTCGTAGACCCGATTGACAATATACGGGCCCACCCAATTTTCAGTCAGCTTTCCCTTGGGGTTGGCTGCCATCACCTCCCTTCTCTTGACCATGACGAGGTCACCTTTCTTGAATTCTTGCTCTTTGACTAGCTTGTCAAAAGCACGGCCCATGCAAGCTTGGTATAGCTAAATTTTCTATTGTGCTCGGAGTCATTTTCCTTCCAAATCAGCTAGCTCCTCCAATCTCCTTTCCACATTAGCTTTTTCACTGCCGACCAAACCATGCTGAATGGCGACCCGTAGTGATGGGACTTCCACTTCAATTAGTACCACCGCCTCTGACCCGTACACAAGGGAGAAAGGTGAGCAGCTCGTTGGGATTTTATATACTCTACGATAAGCCCAGAATGCTTCGTACATCCTTTCTTCCCAGTCTCTTTTACTGGAGTTAACAATTTTCGCCAGCAAGGTGCACAGCGTCTTATTGAAAGCTTCTGCAAGCCCATTTGCCTGGGGGTTGTAGGGGGACGAAGTCCTCCAATCAATTTTGTATTTATCAGCCAACTGGTATATCTTATGATTCCTGAAATGGCTGCCATTGTCAGAAATGATTCAGCTGGGAACCCAAAACTGGAATATTATATTCTAGTGGAAGAACCTAGCGACCAGCTCTCCCGTCACTTCCCTTAATGCCACCGCCTCCGCCCATCTGGAGAAATAGTATGTGGCTGCCAGGATGTGTTTGCATCCAGAGGAGGAGGATGGCAGAGGACCTACCACATCTGTGCCCCATTGAGAAAACGACCAACTTGGTATGGTAGGATGTAGCGCTGCTGGAGGCCTCGTCGAGATGTTAGCATGCTCCTGGCATTTCCGACAAGTCTTAGCAAACCTGCAGCAGTCATCAAACATGGTGGGCCAGTAATAGCCCAGCTTCTTTATCTCAATTTTCATTTTCAGACCGGCTTGATGTGCCCCAGCTGATCCAGCATGCACCTCATGCATGACTTGCATGGCTTCGTCAATAGACAAGCAACGTAGCAAGATTTTATTTCTGGCATTCGCCATTATTCGAAACAAAGTTCCGTTTCTCATCTCATAAGAATCTTTGATTCTTATTAACTTCATTCTCTGTTCTTTTTCTTTTGGCAGTTGCTGGCGTTGAAACCACTGTAGCAGATGCTCCCGCCAGTCAGGTTGTCGAACTTCTTCTACAGCCAATACTTCATTTTCTTCCCCCATAACTGGGACATCCATCACACTTGGCACCTGTTGCCTATTGATGACGGTCACATTCAGGCTTTGATGTGGCGGGACTACTAGAAAACTAGCTAGCTTTGCAAGGGCGTCTGCCTGAGCATTCTGCCCTCAGTTGATGTGCTTTATCTGGATGAAATAGAATTTCGCCATCAGGCCTAGGGCAAGCTGGTGATAGGGCATGAGCTCTGGCTTCTGAACATCGAACTCTTCTTTGACTTGTTTAACAATTAGCATGGAATCCCCATTGACTTCTAGCATTTGAATCCCTATGGATAAGGCGATTTCCAGGTTGATAATTAAAGCCTCGTATTCTGCCTCATTATTTGTGCAAGGCTTGTTGATTGAGCAGGAGGTGTGTACAACCTCCCCTTCTTGGGACTTCAGGACTACACCTGCACCGGCTCGAATTCTGCTGGGCCCGCTGATTGCAGTGTCAATTCTGGAAGCGCCATCGAAATATAGCTGCCATAATGCAGACTGCACCTGGTTTGCTTCTAGTGTTTCATCTTCGTGTAGTTTAGCCTACAATAGAGAATCTTCAGGTATTGGATGTGCAGCAAAGAAATCTACAATAACTTGCCCTTTGACGGCTTTCTGCGGTACATATGAGATATCAAACTCCATAAGGATGACCGCTCACTTCCCCAGATGGCCCTTCAGTGCTGGCTGAGATAGAATATACTTCAATGGATCTGCCTTGGAGACCAGCTTAATTTCATGCGACAACATATAGTGTCGGAGCTTCTTGGCCGTGAAGATCAGCGCCAATCAATTCTTCTCAATGTAAGAATATTTTTCCTCGGTTCTCACTAATCTTCTGCTGAGATAGTAGAGGGCCTATTCTTTACCTTCATCATTATTTTGGGCCAGCATCGTCCCTAGAGAATGATGTGTGGCTGCAATGTACAGGATCAGTGGCCGCCCATTTACTGGTGCGCCGAGCACAGGAGGGGTCTTAAGGTATTCTTTCAGCTTCTCCAATGCCGCCTGACATTCTTCATCCCAATAGAATGGGACATCCTTCATCATCAGCTTGTGAAAAGGGTGACATCTCCCGGACAGATTTGATATGAATCGTCGGATATAGGCCAGCCGGCCTTGGAGAGACCGCAGCTCGGAGAGGTTCCTTGGCGGAGGCAACTCCTGAATGGCTTTTGATGGGGACATCAAAGCAAGACCGCTCACATTTTATTTGCATTTATGTCCTTTTATATTTGTATCTACACCCTTGTGTTATATGGATACACAATTGTAAGTCTTAGTGGGTTTATTTGCAAAAGGCCATTGGGTTTCTTTACAAAAGGGCACGTAGGCCCTACAGGGCCCCCCTCCCTCCCTCTTATTGGTCCACATGGATTCCATGGCCCATGGGGGCTGGTCCATGGTCAAAATGTGGACTTGGACCATGAATTAAATAAAGAGAACAATTCCAAATTGCTCTCTTAAGGAGGGGGGCGAACTCCCCTTGGATATTAGTTTTATATGGTGTTTTTTTGACCATGTGTGGATAATATTTCAACTCTCTTGTATGCCCCTCCCATAACCCTAGATCTGAGGTCATTTGAGTCATTAAGGTGGAACTATATATCCTATGTAATTTCCATTTTATGTGAATTAACGAGAAGAAAAAATGTGAAGAGCCAACCTGCGCCCCCCCTCTCTCTCTCTGGTTTCCCTCTTCCTCCTCCAATGTCACGCCCCGATGCGGAATATCGGGACCGGCAGTAGAAAACGCTAGTTTAGATAACATGCTAAGCTACGAATTAACATAACGTCATGAACAGAAATAACTCCAAATCTATTACAATAACCATCAAACCGACTTAAACATAATCAAACATAACCTCTACTCGACTCCGTTACAATAACTAACACAAGCTCTAAGACATAGCTAGAAGTAAAAAAACTATAACAATCTCAATATCTACTAACTGATACACTCCAAGTCATCACTCTTGCCCATTCCTATCCATCTGTGAATCTTCACCTGAGCTGCCTGGAAAGGGGGAAAATAACTATATGAGCGAACGCTCAGTAGGTAACAACATGCAAGTGTAAGTGATTAACCAATTAATTACATGTTTATATGAAATGGAAAGAAAAGAAATGACGATCGAATGAAACAACATAATAAAAGAAAGTGCTAACAAATGGAATGGAATAACAATATGACAGGATGATAAAATTACAAGAATTTGCAAGTTTAAGAACAATATATATAACAGGAAATTGTCCAATCAAGAAAGAATGTAACCAAGTCAAACACGATTCAAGTAAGAGATCATTGTCATAGACATCACGCTAGTCATGCACTCGGTGCAATGTCTCACCATGTCATTACAAACTCCCATGGGCACAAGTACTTTTCGGGCACTCTCCCTAGGAGCAGACCGGGCCCCTATGATGCGTTCGCATTGATTTATTGGATCCAAGATCCCAAGTTCCGTCTAAACTTTAATCAAGTTAAATGGCCAATTATAATCAAGTATAAAGTTACCTTGGAACATCCCAAGGCTAAGTTGAACAGATACTGTCCAGAATTTCTTTCCAGGAGTTCAAGTTATCAAGAACCATCATGTTCTTGGATTCAAAACCATAAAGCACGAAGAAAACTCATCTCAGGATGATATGCGGTTACAACTAGCCCGCTCAAGACTTGTGCGGTCGACTATGGGCCGCACTAACAGAACTGGGCTGTGGTTTAGCCCTCGGGAGATCAAGGTTGAACGGGTGCTCAAGGGCCGCTCTTCAGTATGAACGGTAAGTGTTGGGCCGCACAAGGCCAGAAGTTTATAAAATCGAAGATAGGATATGCGGTCCTGACAGAGCCGCTCATTAATTGAACGGTCAATTAAGGGCTACCTGAAAGATGTACGGGTCATTTCTGGCCGTACAAGGCCTAACAATAATATAGAAATTCACCCAAGTGGGCTCCTGGGCTGCCATAGGCAGGGTGGAACTGAACCAGAGTCCAGCCCACTATCTGCTGGTCGGCCTAGGGTCTACTGGGTTGATCAAATCAGGAATTGGCCGAAGATGGATCAAGGATAATCGGCCAAGACTAATTGGCATTAGCCAGGGATGAACGGTCGCCACTGGGCCGTTCAGGGAGATATGCGGTCGACTATCAGCCGCGCATGTCCCTGCTAGTCCAATTCAGACTATGACTCAACTCACAACGGTTCGAATGAGTCCAAAAATCGATTCTAGGGGATAATAAAGGTTCAAGATTAACAGTTCAGGTCTAAGGTTAAACAAGTGTAAACCTAATAGCCATTCCAATTATAAATGATTCACAATTAAGATTGACATTCATTAGAAAGATGAATCAAGATCAAGCTCAAATTAAATAAATCAGCAAGAATTATTTACTGTCATGAATTACAGTTTATTAGGTGTGTTGCTAACATGCCATTAACCACTAATCTACTAACATAACATGTTGTAATGATAATTAATATGTTCTATTATAGATGTGCGATCGGTTCTGGACCTTACATCTCCATGGACGGTCACAGACAGACCGCTCAAGTCCCCTCAGGTCCGAAGGCCCGCTGGAGATGGACGGTCGGTAGTGTGCCGCTGGGAAGGATGTGCGGTCTGGAACTGGCCACAGGACAGACATGTGGTTGGTAATCGGTCGCACGTACCAGGGAAATGATCAGAGATAGAAACAATTAAACGGTCAAAAATAGGCCGCCTATCTTGGACGTGCGGTCTATTGTGTGGCCGCACAAGTCTAGACAGATCCCTGCCCCTTTCGCCTTGCCTGACTCCGGCGAGGTTTCTAGGGTCAGAACTAAAACATGGAATTCGCATGATATAAAGCATGGAATTTGGGGCTTTTACTACCAAAAGAAAGAGCACGAAAAACTCTACGAGATGCATGAATCAATTTTGTGTTTACATCCTAAAATTACCACTTAATTGAAAGGGAATAGTTATAACCATAGATGTGACATGCTTCTACTAAAACTAAAAATTCTCGCAGAATGCTTGATAAAATTTAGGGATTTCTACATCAATGAAAAGCTGACACGATGATGCTTCCAACCATATATTATTTGTAGGGTTTGGCTTGCTATCACCTACCCAAATCGGATGGAGAAGGAAGGAGAAAGAAAACCCAAGACGCTGGTACACGCAGCCACTAATCGCTGGAGATCTCCATCGATCCAGCTCCTCTGCAGCCGCCACTGGTTCTAAACGATTCTATGGTTAGAGAGCTTCATTTTAATAGGTCACACGCCTTCTGGAGGGTTCTATGCGCGGAGTATTCATCCACGCAAGTCGGTTTAATGTGAATGCCGCCGTAATTGTTGACGCGCCAAAACTCCGTCGATTGCATCTCCTAAGGTTAGGGTTTCGGGAGATTAAGAGAGGAGAAATGATCCTCTCATCCTGGCCTTTCATTTGCCACCGGTTTGGGCTCATTTGATGGAGTATTGGGCTCGAATTTGGCGTTTCAAGGTATGGTTAACTAAGTGTTTAATTTGGGCTTAATCCACTAATTCGGCCTATTTACAGATTTTATTTGGGTTGGCCACAGAAGACAAGTTTGTTAAACGTGTTATCCTCTACAAGAATATAATTTTTTTGGATTTTTATAAAATAGTTAAAATTTAACTTATTCTATTTATTAAGGAATTATTCTAATTAATAAATTTCTAATTAACTTCTAAAAGAAATCAGGATATTACATCCAATCTCCAGGGTGTGGAACCCTTCTATCTCCTCCCCTTCCCCTTTGAATTCAATCTCTGCCGCCGCCGCTGCCGTTCGTGCCGCCATCGAGCCACCGCGAAGCAACTTCCGAAGTGCTGTCCAGATTACTGTTCTACTGGACAGAGGTTGTAATGCCCTGGATCCTTGGTAGGTCTTGCTGGATCTTCATTGGATCTTTTGGATTTGTTTCGGTGAGTTTCGATTCGCTTTAGTGGCTTCCGAGTTGAGTTTTACGATCCGTGTGGGTTTTTCTCTCGTACTTGTTACGGAACCCTACGGTGAGTTTACTTGTCAGTTCCTCAACTCGTAGATGCTGCAGAGATGATGTACTCTTCGAGCCGGTCGTTTCGACTATTTTTGCGTATTTTTCGGAGATAGGGGCAGAAATCAGATTTTTCAGAAATTAGGAAAATTCCTAATTTCTTTTCCTTTTTCTTTTCCTTCCTCTCTCCTTCCTTCTCATTTCGCCGCCGGCGTCTCTCTCTCCCGTTTTCTCTCCTCTCGAGCTTCCTCGGCTTCGGCTGTAGGCGGGGTACCTACAGGCACGTGTTGGGCATGTTGTGAAGCTGACTGGGTGCGCGACGGGACGAGGATCGAGATGGATTTGGCGCCATCCCGAACGGTGGATTCATAGCCGACGTTTGAGCTCGCGGCGTGGTTTTTGGCGCGGTTTAGTCCCTTCGGGGCACGGTTTCTTCGGTGGAGGTAGGGTGATGGTTCCTCACTTCCTCCTCTCCGTTTTCCCTGCCCTTGCACATCGTTTGGCGTGAAAACGGCCGAGTTTGGGCTTGTTGAGCCTAAATCATGATTTTTGGGTTTTGTAGGGTTCACCGGAGAACGGCAACCATTTGTAGCTCGGTTAGTGTTGAACTGACCGTTGGGATGTTAGGATCCCATTCATGCTAGTTTTATGTTGATCGGTGGTCATTCGAGGCCGGTAGGAGTCTGGGAACCTCGGTAGCTCGTTTACGGTGGATTTGTTAGAATCACCCCGATCTTGTGTTTTTGTGTTTGCATGTGGGCTTTTTAGCCTCCTAGAGTGGTTTTTCATCGTCGAGGGTTGTTTCCCCTGCGCTTCGGCGTGAATGGGGCGTGGAACGGGCCTATTTGGCCAACCCTCTATTTTCCCGCCGAGACCGATGTAGCGGTCGTTTCAGTGACCGCCAGAGGTCTCTGACGGCCTTATTATAGACCGTCACAGCGTCTGGGTGATTTTGAGTTTTCTTGCCCATGGGAGTGTGACGGCCCAGGGGTGGCGCGTTACAGCCCCCTGACGCGTCCGGTGTGATGCGTTAGGATTGTTTTGTCGTTTTATGCTTAAGTTAGGTCGGTTCCTCTGACGTGCTTGCCCCCGCGCCTCAGGTGAGTGTAACGCGCCTGCCCCAGGCAGTTACATTCTGGTTGACTGACGTTGACCATTTGAGGGGGTTCCCCTGACGCGCCTGCCCTAGCGCGTCAGGTGTGCGTAACACGCCTGCCCCAGGCCGTTACGTTCTGTTTGACCGTGTTTGACCGATTGAGTCGGTTTGCCTAACGGCTGTGTCCCCGTGCGTTAGGAGTGTGTAACGCGCCTGCCCCAGGCCGTTACACTTCATTTTGGGATGAGTTTAGGTGGCTGTGCCTGTTGATTCTAATGGCCATGCCCCTGTGCGTTAGGCCTGTGTAACGCGTCCGCGATAGACCGTTACATGCTGTTTTGGCTGAGTTGGGTGGCTGCATCGTTGGCTCTAACGGCCGCACCCCCGCGCGTTAGGTGGTTGTAACGCGTCCGGTCCGGACCGTTACATGCCTCTCAGCCAGTTGTTTTCTTATCTTGCGTCAGGTTGGCCCTGACGCGTCTGTCTTGCCGCGTTAGGTGGCTGTAACGTGCTTGGTCCAGCGCGTTACGTAGTTCGAGTTGTTGTTTTGGGTTTGCGGTCTGTTGGCCCTGACGGCCCGGGTCGGGCGCGTCAGAGCGGTGTAACGCGCCTGATGTAGGCCGTTACGTGTCTTGTGCATTTTTGAGGTGGGTTAGGGCGGTGTGTGTGACGGTTCCCCTGTGACCGTCACGTGTTGGTGACGCGTCTGCGTTGGACCGTCACAGTTGGAGTGTAACGGCCTGAGCTAGACCGTCACGTTCGTGTAACGGTCTGGGAGTGGTGCGTTACAATCCTTCTGCCCCGATTTCTGTCGTTTTGGTTTCTGCTTGTCTTGGCTTGTCCTTGTAGTCTGCCCGCTGTCCCGTGGATGTCTCCTGACGTCCTATGAGGGCTGAGACTTCGTTGTAAGGTGGCCAGGAGTCTTCTTGCTTGTGGTAGGATTCCCTATCCTACTCTTGTGTGTGTCTTTGGTCGGGTTCCGGTCAACCCGGGGTGACCCAGCGGTTGACGGGTGACCTTGTGTGTGGGTGTCTTGGCGGTTTCGTCCAGTCCGAGACACTTGTTCTGGATTCCTTGAGGTGTTGCCTTACCTCGGTCCGTGTGTCCAGGTGTGCTGAGGATCTCTGGTGTTCCCTCAGGTCTCCGTGAGTTATTTTCTGCGGAGTGTCGTTTCTTGTGGCTTAGGATTAGACTGATTGGCGGCTTGTTTCGCTGTCTATGACGATCTTGCCTTTGAGTCGTTCGACTCAGGATCGTTACATGGTAGGTCTAGTTGCCTTGGTCCTGAGTCTGTTGGCAGTTGGTTGGCTGCCTTGGTGCTTCGTAGTGCGCAAGATAGGGCTTTCTTGACTGTCTGTGCTTTAGCACCTATATTTCAGAGTTTGTGCCTTGTGAGCCTCCACTAGTTGTAGCCCTAGGTCTTTGAGTACCGACCCACTGGGAGTTGTGGAGGGGTGTTTCCCATTATACGATTTTTAAGCTAGTTCCGTGGGCCCCGGTCAACGGTAGCGTCCTACCGAGGGGAATACTAGCTAGAGGCCTGACTTAGGCAGTGGTCAGTGTGTGCACACGTGGTCAGGGACTGAGGACTTGCGCCGACGGGCGTGACCCTGACTAGTCACTTGCAGTTGTGGTACTGCGGTCCTGTGTCCGTAGTTGCCGTTCTTCCTTGGGACCGTTGTTCCTTGGACCTGGTTCTTGGTGTGTCCAGTCTCTATCATCCTCTAGACGAGCTTGTAGACATGACACTTGTGGCGTAGTGTAAGACGTCAGTGGACACATATGGCTATTCTACTAGTGGGAGGGTGCTCCTGTCACCTGGCTTGTGACTCTCGGTATTTTTTTGTGCGGCGCGACCTTTCTGGATTAGCCTTTCCGTGGCTGCACCCGAGGTCAGTATCCTGTCACATGCATGATGTCCTGGTCGTGCGTGGGGTAGTGTGCATGATGTTCTGATCGTGCGTGTTGTCGAGTCTGTCGGTCGTCTGTGTGGGTCTTTTCTAGACCTTTTGTCTGTTCTTGCAGGTCTTCGTCTTAGACCTGTTGTTTGGTCGACAGATGGGTAACTTCTGACTTTGTTAGATCAGAGTCACCCTTCTGTCGCCTGCTTGGACTAGCTTGGGGTGCCGAGGTTAGTTCGGCCGTCGCTTGTCTGGCGCGGGTTCTTCCCCTTCCTTGCTTATTCCCTACTCCTACTTCCCGTCTGTTTACTACTGCTTGTAGCGTAGTTTTACAGCTTTGTAGTGTAGTTTTCTACTTTACTACACCTGCTGTTCTGTTGTTGTTGTTCCGTATTACTGCGTGTTTTTCAGTCGGGATCCGCGTGACCCCTACTGAGCCAGTGACACGTGGCTCACCCCTGCTTTTCAGGTGGGGTGACGTTGTTCGTTCTGCTTCCGCGTGGTTCCTAGAGTGCGTGCTCGTTGCGTGCCGTTGCTGCCCGCTGGTACCTGCGTCGGGCTTCCCCCGACCTTTTGGTACGTCTTTCCTTTCTGTCGACTGTACTGTGCTAGGCTTGTTGTCTTTAGCTTTGGACTGACTCTGGGATATAATTGATATTTTAAAACTGTTAATTAAAAAGTAATTTTATTTCTGCTACTTTAGCAAACCGATCTAATGAAATTTAATTGCTTCTGTTATATCTCTGTGGCTTCAATGTACTCTACACATGCCTTTTTCCCTTCGGAGCTTTCCCGCTCTTGGGAGGCCTCGCGGGTTCCAAGTGATATCACGTGTATTCGGTAGTTCTACCGGGTACATCTGGTATCTGGGATCCGGGTCGCTACAGTTGGTATCAGAGCAGTGTTCTGAGATGTTCGGAGTTCTTTTCTGAGCTATCGGAGCATTGTTGTGTGAAGTATATGGGAATCAGAGATATACAGTTTCCAGAGTCGTAAAAGTCCAGTACAGTCTTCAACTGGCTTCGGTTTACGATTCTTTGTCGCGTTGTTTTTGGTGTGTTGTCTTGTGCGTGCTGCTCTGGCACTGTACGAGATGGTTCTTCTCTCGTCAGGATTGTGACGAGGTGTTTCTTTTGGTCGTTGTGTTTGTTTCGATCATGTTGTACTTGGCAGTGTTCGCCGGAAGGTTTGAATCTACAGTACGTTGTTCGAGGTTTTCTCTGTATGTTGTTCAGGTTGCTATTGACCGTTAGCCTTGGTCTGATGAGCGTACACGTTCTCACGTTGTCTTGGTCCTCCCGGCTTGAGTCTGTTCAGCTCCTGATGTGTTTCGCTTCTGTTGAAGTGCTCGATTAGATTCCGTGTTGGAGAAGTTGCTCAGGCAAGCTAGGATCTTCCCTTCCTGGTGAGCTTTTGAGATTGAGCTTCCTGCTTCTCATCCGTCTGGAGAAATCTTTTCGAGGTTTGCCTTAGAATTGCTATCTTGGTGATGCCTTTGTCCTGTGTCTACTTAAGTGTGGACAGTTTTGTTCTGAGCCTGATTTGCTCTTTGCTATACGATTGCTTGGCTTTGGACTCCATGATGGTGTTAAGAGCTGTTGTGTACCGTATTTGTCATGCCGTGTCCAGCGGCCGATGTATTGTGAAGGCTCATTTATCGTTGTCAGGACGTGAAGGTAAGTTGAGATTAACGCTTTTCCTTGTCCCTTGTGCTGAAGCTCGTGCTGTTCTCCTGTTGCACTTAGGCTCCTTGTGATTGGTTGTTCGCGAGATCGGTACTCGTGGTGTGTTGTTTGTGATCTTCATTGGTTGTGAAGGCATCTGGTGTGTACTGAGATGCAGATACCGAGGTCTCTTCTGATGCCTGCGTGCGTTGTTGAGTATGCAGCTGAAGCGTGTGAGTTGGCTACTCACTGGTCAAGAGATTTGCTTCTTCTCGATGTGACTTCGTCTTGGCTTCTTGTGCCTTGACGTTGTTGTTGCCGTGCAGTTGCTGGTGTTTGTCTGGTATTGGCATTGGCATTTGCGAGTGTTGGGGAATTTGTCGGCATTCCTGCTGATTGAGTACCCTCTACTCTGCATTTTCTTCTCTTGGGTGTTGTGCTCTCGAGGCGTGTTGGTAGTCCTTGAGATGCATTCCCCGAGATCATGGTTGTTGTTTTGGTGCTGTTCCTCTATGATTTTTTGTCTCTGTTTTGGACCAGGTCTTGTCGGTTAGCTTTGCTGTACTCTTTTTCCCTAGAGTTAGCTCGCGACTCGATCAGATGTAATATCTGAGTGAAGACTGACTCGATTGTGCTTGTGGTCCATTGGTGTTGTCATTGGCGTCCTGTGTGCCAGGTGTTCCCTGTTGCCTTTGGCACTGGAGCTGATGATGTCGTCGAGCTGTCAGCTGTGGAGATTGTGTTCCCTTGGTTAAGCTGATACTCGCCGTGCCTATCGTTTCGTTTCTTCGACGTCTGTTGTTGTGGCAGTCGCGTCTCTATTTTTGTTGAGACGTAAGCGACGTTGCCCTTGTTTCGGAGGTGTCGGACTTGTGTCCACTTGTGCCGTGCTCGATCCAGAACATGTGCTCGTGATTGTGGTCTGACAGTGTTCCTCTGAGCTGTGTTTCTCGAGTTTGTGTTGTTTCCGTGGTGGTGTTATTGGGTTGTTCTTCCCTGCTTCTCCTTTGTTAGTCCTTAATTTCGAGGGTGAAATTTCTTAAAGGAGGGGAGGATGTAATGCCCTGGATCCTTGGTAGGTCTTGCTGGATCTTCATTGGATCTTTTGGATTTGTTTCGGTGAGTTTCGGTTCGCTTTAGTGGCTTCCGAGTTGAGTTTTACGATTCGTGTGGGCTTTTCTCTCGTACTAGTTACGGAACCCTACGGTGAGTTTACTTGTCAGTTCCTCGACTCGTAGATGCTGCAGCGACGATGTACTCTTCGAGCCGGTCGTTTCGACTATTTTTGCATATTTTTCAGAGATAGGGCCAAAATAGGATTTTTTAGAAATTAGGAAAATTCCTAATTTCTTTTCCTTTTTCTTTTCCTTCTCTCTCCTTCCTTCTCATTTCGCCGCCGCCGTCTCTCTCTCCCATTTTCTCTCCTCTCGAGCTTCCTCGGCTCCGGCTGCAGGCGGGGTACCTACAGGCACGTGTTGGGGATGCTGTGGAGCTGACTGGGTGCGCGACGGGACGAGGGTCGAGATGGATTTGGCGCCATCCCAAACGGTGGATTCATAGCCGACGTTTGAGCTCGCGGCATGGCTTCGGGGCACGGTTTCTTCGGTGGAGGTAGGGTGATGGTTCCTCACTTCCTCCTCTCCGTTTTCCCTGCCCTTGCACATCGTTTGGCGCAGAAACGGCCGAGTTTGGGCTTGTTTAGCCTAAACCCTGATTTTCGGGTTTTGTAGGGTTTGCCGGAGAACGGCAACCATTTGTAGCTCGGTTAGTGTTGAACTGACCGTTGGGATGTTAGGATCCCATTCATGCTAGTTTTGTGTTGATCGGTGGTCATTCGAGGCCGGTAGGAGTCCGGGAACCTCGGTGGCTCGTTTAGGGTGGATTTGTTAGAATCGCCCCGATCTTGTGTTTTTGTGTTTGCATGTGGGCTTTTTAGCCTCCTAGAGTGGTTTTTCATCGTCGAGGGTTGTTTCCCCTGCGCTTCGGCGTGAATGGGGTGTGGAACGGGCCTATTTGGCCAACCTTCTATTTTCCCGCCGTGATCGGTGTAGTGGTCATTTCAGTGACCGCCAGACGTCTCTGACGGCCCTACAATAGACCGTCACAGCGTCAAGGTGATTTTGAGTTTTCTTGCCCGTGGGAGTGTGACGGCCCAAGGGTGGCGCGTCACAGCCCCCTGACGTGTCCGGTGTGATGCGTTAGGCTTGGTTTGTCATTTTATGCTTGGGTTAGGTCGGTTCCTCTAACGCGCTTGCCCCCGCGCGTCAAGTGAGTGTAACGCGCCTGCCCCAGGCCGTTACATTCTGGTTGACTAACGTTGACCATTTGAGGCGGTTCCCCTGACGCGCCTACCCTAGCGCGTCAGGTGTGCGTAACACGCCTGCCTCAGGCCGTTACGTTCTGTTTGACCGTGTTTGACTGGTTGAGTCGGTTCGCCTAACGGCTGTTGTGCCCCTTGTGCTTTGTTGATGATGTGGTGTTTTAATGATAGCAACATGAATGAGTCACCACTTTGTCTTGAATATGTCTGATCTATTCTGTGGGAGATTGCATGAGTGTGCCATGTCTGAATTGTGAAGAATGCATGCGTATGCTTGAGTCATGCTGTGATAAATTGGTTTGTGCTTGATTTCTGTTCTGTGCATTGCTTCTCTGCTGATAATGTTCATGTTGTAGTTCATCAAGTCTATACATCCGTCTCACTGTTCACATGCATCAAGTATGTACAGCGTCCGTCTCATGTCATATGTGTTTACTTCATTCAGAACTTGGTACACAAAACAGTTTAACTGTGAGCATGGCATAGATTATACACTCACCATGTCTGCATGTCTGTCTTTCATTAATATGGGTTCTGTGCAATGAGTGCGTTGACGCAGTTGGAGATTGGGTTGACGCATTGGCTGTCTGTTCACTAGCTGCGTTGACGCTACAAGGACACTGCGTTGACGCAGTAGTCGTTGGTTCACTTGCTGCGTTGATGCAGTGGATCAGCTGGGTTGACGCCATGCTGCTTTGTCTTCTTTTTGTTGCTCATTAAGTCTTAAAGTCTGTACAGGGTAGTTCATGCATCACTCTCTTTGCCAAGTGTATACATCGGTCAGCATTGCATCTTGTTCGCGAAGTCCATACATTGGGCCATTCATCAAAGTCCATACATTGCATAATGTTTGTCAAGCCAATACATTGCACTGTAGATGCATCGAAGGGAAGTATGCACATTGGTCTGTTCATATGAAGTCTGTACATTGGAAGTGTGTACAGTGTTCAGTTGCCTTCTCATAAAGTCTGTACATCGCCTTCAGACTTTCAATTGTTGAGTCTTTACATGTTTTTAGGTTGACAACACTATGAGCCTTAGTGTCGTTATTTGTTCCATCGCGTGCTGAACACTGCAGCACCTCGTGTTGCTTTCTGTGCCACCTCGTGTCGCTCCATCTGTGTCACCCCTATGTCTTCAAGTCTTCTGTATTCGTGCTGTTTCTTCCAAGACCCAGTGTCTTTCTTGCTTTGTGATTACACTTCGTGTCGATTTCTGTTTTCGTCTTCGAGTTGTTTTTCAGCCCATGTCGTCCTCGTGTTCAAGTCATTTTCCTGTATCTTCGTGTTATCTTTTATTTTTGTGTCTTCGTATTGTTTTTATGTCTTCGTGTTAATCTTGTGTTTGAGTCTTCATGTTATTTCTGTGTTTGTGTCTTAGTGTTGTATTTGTGTCTTCGTGTTGCTTCTTTCTATCTTCATCCAAGGTTCCTCTGATCGTGTGTCTTTCTACCGTTTTACTCCGTGTTATTTCCTTCTTTACCTCGTGTCGTTCTCTTTTTATCTCGTGCTGTAGTCATTTTATGTACCTCGTGTCGTTCTCAGTATAGTGCACCTTTTGTTGTTCCTACACACCTCGTGCAGCTTTAGCTTGAGTGTCAACCGACTTATTTCAGGTATATATATATATATATAGAGAGAGAGAGAGAGAGAGAGAGAGAGAGAGCCCTGAGTATTAATACTTTTTAATCTCTTTGCAGGAGAAGAAGAAAAAGAAGAAGTAGAAGGATTCTGGGTTCAGGATCAAATCCGAACCAGTTTGCTCTATTCTACTGTTCATGGAGCCTATGCAGAGTGGGCACGTGATACGAGGCTGGCATCTGGCACGTGATCCGAGATGCAGAGGAGCCTCCACGTGGACTGAAGCATTTGGGCGGGAATCATGGAGAGCACACGCCGCCCTAATCTGCTGCTGCTATATATATGTGTCTTCTTCCTCTGAAGAAGTGTGCGAGGGCAGAGAGTGACTGAAGTAGAAGCAGCCAGAGCTAAGAGAAGAAGTGCAGAAGAGAAAGAAGAGATAGAGAAAGCTGAGAGCTAGATCGAGAGAGTAGAAGAAGAAAAAGAAAGAGAGACAGTGAGATAGAGAGAGTGAGAAGAAGGAGAAGGCAGAAGTAGTAAGAAGAAGAAGAAGTAAGAAAGAAGAAGAAGAAGAAGAAAAGAGAGTTCGTGCTGGGAGAAAGAGAGAAGCAGTAGAAGAAGTTCCTGCTGGACCGTGGATCAAATCCAGGCCAGCCAGCTCCTGCGAGAGCCACATTTGATTTTATTTTTTCAGCTTTCTGTTGCTGGGTTTTGGTTTTCTTTTGAACTATTCACATGCTGTATTTCCGATTCTCTGTAGAGAGGTCGGGGTCTCTCCTGTTGGTTCAGGAGAAGGGAGATTGCTATCTCCGGTTGCAAGTAGCTGGGCGCTACTTGTGGGTTCCCTCTGGTTAGAGGAAGGGAGGCTCGTCCTCCAGTTATGGGCTTGTAGGTTTCAAGTCCAGGGGTCCCTCCGGTTGGGAGGAAGAGAGGTCCGAGACCTCTGGGTTGCAGGTGACTTAATGTCATTTGTGTTTCCCTCTGGGGTTCAGAGGAAGAGAGACTTGGGTCTCTAGGTTCCCCTCCGGTTTGGAGGAAGGGAGGTTTGGTCCTCCGGTTCTGGGCTTGTGGGTAGCAAGTCCAGGGGTTCCCTCTGGGTCTGGAGGAAGAGAGACCGTGTGTCTCTGGTTTCAAAGTGGCTGGGAGTCACTTGGGGTGTCCCTCCGGTTGGGAGGAAGAGGGGAGGTTGTTTCCCTGGTCAAGCTGTGTGGCAGCATTTGTTGCAGACTGAGTCTGCTGTGCTAGTGTTACTAGTGGAAGCCTCACTCTGGTTGGGAGTGAGGGGTGGACGTAAGTCTCTTGACCGAACCACCTAAAAACCCTGGTGTCCCTTGTGGTTTGATCTTCTTATATGTTCACTTAATTGCTGCGCATTAGATGCTTGCTTAGGATCGGTTGAGGGCTTCTTGAGTTGTTGTCTTGCTTTGATCCTTCTAAGTTTCCTCAGGCTATTTCTGCAACAGTTTTAATTCCGCATAACTGAGCTTTAGAACTTTAATTAGGCTATATTTGTAGACGGATACATTCACCCCCCCTCTGTATCTGGGCCTTACATTCTAACAATTGGTATCAGAGCGGTGTCTGCATACAAGGTCCAGCGACCTGCAGATTCGATCTTGCTGTCTTAGGTGCTAATTTGTTTTTAGTGCATAATTATTCCTGTTGCCTTGAACTTACTCGCTATTTGGTTTTCAATGGCTTTACCACCCGTCTTTAGTGGTTCTGGTTTCAGTCAGTGGTACACTACTTTACATGCTTATGTAAATTGTGCTAATCCTGATTTGTGGAAATTAATTTCACAAGGTCCTCACACCTTACCAACGAAAGTGTCTAAATGGACCGACAGACACAGATCAAAGGATGGAGAAAATCAGAAAGCCTTTAACCTGCTGAAAGCAGCTACTGACAGAGCCTTATGGTCTTGTCTTCATAATTGCAGCTCAGCAAAGGACATCCTGGATAGTCTGAAACAATTTCACAGGGTAAACGAGGACAATTGCATGATGGCTAACAGAAGTAATCCAATTGGCAGCAATCAAGGCAGCAGTCAGACTGAAGATGATGATGATGAGGTAAATCTCTTCGAGAATTTTTCTCTAGAAGATTGGGAGAATGCATATGCTAAATTTTTTGAATCTCATGAACTGTTAAGAAAACAGTATAAAAAATTGAAGAAGAGTACTGATTTAGATAGTTCAAGTTCTCCTTGTAGAAATTGTGTTGAATTGAAAAATATTCATGATGCCTGTATGTCTGATCTTCTAATGTTGAAGAAACAAAATTCTTTATTGAAAACTGAGAATCAAGATCATGTGAAAGAAATCTCTGAACTTGAAAAGAAGCTTAGTCTAGCTAGTCATGATTCTGTTCAGAGCAAGGATTTGCTGAAAGAAATTGAATGTGTTAAGTCTAAACTAAACAAGCTGAAATCTAAAAATGATTCTCTTAAAAAACTCTCCAATAAAAATGATGAAAAATTAGAGAAACTTAGACAGGAGAACAAATTGCTGATTGAAAAGCTTAATGCCATAAAATCTGTAAACATAGAATTACAGAAAGATTCTGAAAAACAACAGGAAATGTTTCATGAATGTCAGTCTCTCTCAGATGAATGGGTGCTTGATGCTGATCTCCTAGAGCAGAACAGTAAACTGGAAGAGGAAATCAATGAGTTGAAACATCTAAACACCCAGCTGACAGATATGCTAATGACAATGGAAAAAGGCAAGTGTGTGAGTGCGGATAATTCTGATAGGTTGATGAATGCTGAACAAGAAATTGAGAGTCTGAAAACCATCAACTTAGTGTTAAATGAAAATGTCAGTTGTAGTGAACGAAAAATAGCTGGATATGAGCTTACTATCACATCCCTTCAACAAGAAGTTGATGATCTTTATAAGTCCCTATCTGAAGCTGACAATGAAACAAAACTAAAACAGGAAGTTGAAAAACTCAAGAGTCTGAATGATGCCTTGCATCAACAAGTCATTTCCTGTGAAACAGATCTGTCCAAATATGAAGCTAAAATTGCTGATTTGAATTTTGAGATTAAAGATTTGAAAAATTCTCTATCAAAATTTGTCAAAGGTAAGGACAATCTGAATAAGCTTCTTGGAAAGAGTGATAACTTTGAGAGAAAGGGACTGGTCTATAGTCCGACAAATAAAAGGAGTAATGGGAATGAAACATCTACTGTTTTTGTCAAAGCCACCAATCAGAACACAACCTCTGCTCCTTCTGTCTTCAAATTCACTGCACA
Source organism: Amorphophallus konjac (assembly GCA_022559845.1). NCBI lineage: Eukaryota > Viridiplantae > Streptophyta > Magnoliopsida > Alismatales > Araceae > Amorphophallus > Amorphophallus konjac. The sequence continues at coordinate 141,722,248 of CM040128.1, read as the reverse complement.
AAAATCCACTGTGAAATCCAAAACTGTGGAACAAAATCAAAAATTGAAAAAGGGTGAAACTTCACAGAAGAAGGATAAAGACACTCTTGTTACTATAAAGAAGGCTACACACAATTCACATGATCTCTCACACACTCACATTAAAAAGGGTTCATGTTATTATTGTGGGAAAGGAGGTCACATAATGGAGGATTGTGGATTGATGTTAAAGGATGAGCATGCTAGTGGAACTTTACATTCTAGAAACTCTTTTGATAGAAACCATGTTGCTAGAAAGCCTGATGCCTCATGTTATTATTGTGGGAAGCATGGTCATCTCATGAGTGAATGTTTTATCATGAAAGAAGACAATAAACAGCATGCCAAGTTCCCCATTCATGTTCATGGTCCATATGGATCTAACCACAATTCTAGTCAGCACATTATGTGCTTCAACTGCAATAAGCCTGGGCACAAGGCTGCTGAGTGCTTGTTTAGATCTACTTGGGGTAAAAATATTTTTCATAGAAGAAATTCTTGTGCTTGCTCCCACTGTGGGAAAAAGGGGCATAC